>OV816029.1:146518730-146820503 GCA_929113105.1 Agrypnus murinus | reverse complement strand
CATTTCCTTAGCATGGGGCTAAATGGGGTGAAAACCGCCCCTAACTTTTAAAATAGGTACTTGGGAATGAAGTGCGTCAGGAATCAGAATGAAATTTTCCATAAAGTTCTGCAATTAGGATACAAATCAAACGGTACACAATACATTTCCTTAGCAAGGGGCTAAGGGGGGTAAAAACTGCCCCTAACTTTTAAAATCGGTATTTGGGAATGATGTCCGTCAGGAATCAGAATGAAATTTTCCATAAAGTTCTGCAATTAGGATACGAATCAAATGGTACACACTACATTTCCTTAGCATGGGGCTAAGGGGGGTAAAAACCGCCCCTAACTTTTAAAATCTGTGTTTGGGTATGAAGTCGGTCAGGAATCAGAATGAAATTATCCATAAAGTTCTGCAATCAGGATACGAATCAAATGGTACACACTACATTTCCTTAGCATGGTGGTAAGGGGGGTAATAACCGCCCCTAACTTTTAAAATCTGTGTTTGGGTATGAAGTCGGTCAGGAATCAGAATGAAATTATCCATAAAGTTCTGCAATTAGGATACGAATCAAACTTTACACACTACATTTCCTTAGCATGGGGCTAAGGAGGGTAAAAACCGCCCATAACTTTTAAAATCGGTATTTGGGGATGAAGTCCGTCAGGAATAAGAATGAAATTATACATAAAGTTCTGCAATCAGGATACGAATCAAATGGTACACACTACATTTCCGTAGCATGGTGCCAAGTGGGGTAAAAACCGCCCCTAACTTTTAAAATCGGTATTTGGGTATGAAGTCGGTCAGGAATCAGAATGAAATTTTCCATAAAGTTCTGCAATTAGGATACGAATCAAATGGTACACACTACATTTCCTTAGCATGGGGCTAAGGGGGGTAAAATCCGCTCCCAACTTTTAAAATCTGTGTTTGGGTATGAAGTCGGTCAGGAATCAGAATGAAATTATCCATAAAGTTCTGCAATTAGGATACGAATCAAATGGTACAAACTACCTTTCCTTAGCATGGGGCTAAATCGGGTAAAAACCGCCCCTAACTCTTAAAATCGGTATTTGGGGATGAAGTCCGTCAGGAATCAGAATGAAATTTTCCGTAAAGTTCTGCAATTAGGATACGAATCAAAGGGTACACACTACATCTCCTTAGCAAGGGGCTAAGGGGGGTAAAAACCGCCCCTAACTTTTAAAATCGGTATTTGGGTATGAAGTCAATCAGGAATCAGAATGAAATTTTCCATAAAGTTCTGCAATTAGGATACAAATCAAATGGAATACATTACATTTCCTTAGCATGGGGCTAAGGGGGGTAAAAACGGCCCCTAACTATTAAAATCGGTATTTGGGTATGAAGTCGGTCAGGAATCAGAATGAAATTTTCTATAAAGTTCTGCAATTAAGATACGAATCAAAGGGTACACACTACATCTCCTTAGCAAGGGGCTAAGGGGAGTAAAAACAGCCCCTAACTTTTAAAATCGGTATTTGGGTATGAAGTCAGTAAGGAATCAGAATGAAATTTTCCATAAAGTTCTGCAATTAGGATACAAATCAAATGGAATACATTACATTTCCTTAGCATGGGGCCAAGGGGGGTAAAAATCGCCCCTAACTTTTAAAATCGGTATTTGGGGATGAAGTCCGTCAGGAATCAGAATGAAATTACCCACAAAGTTCTGCAAATAGGATACAAATCAAATGGTACACACTACATTTCCTTAGCATGGGTTAAGGGGGGTAAAAACCGCCCCTAACTTTTAAAATCGATGTTTGGGAATGAAGTCCGCCAGGAATCAGAATGAAATTTTCCATAAAGTTCTGCAATTAGGATCCGAATCAAATGGTACACACTACATTTCCTTAGCATGGGGCTAAGGGGGGTAAAAACCGCCGCTAACTCTTAAAATCGGTATTTGGGAATGAAGTCCGTCAGAAATCAGAATGAGATTTTCTAAAAAGTTCTGCAATTAGGATACAAATCAAATGGTATACACTACATTTCCTTAGCATGGGGCTAAATGGGGTGAAAACCGCCCCTAACTCTTAAAAATAGGTACTTGGGAATGAAGTGCGTCAGGAATCAGAATGAAATTTTCCATAAAGTTCTGCAATTAGGATACAAATCAAACGGTACACAATACATTTCCTTAGCAAGGGGCTAAGGGGGGTAAAAACCGCCCCATAACTTTTAAAATCGGTATTTGGGAATGATGTCCGTCAGGAATCAGAATGAAATTTTCCATAAAGTTCTGCAATTAGGATACGAATCAAATGGTACACACTACATTTCCTTAGCATGGGGCTAAGGGGGGTAAAAACCGCCCCTAACTTTTAAAATCTGTGTTTGGGTATGAAGTCGGTCAGGAATCAGAATGAAATTATCCATAAAGTTCTGCAATTAGGATACGAATCAAATGGTACAAACTACCTTTCCTTAGCATGGGGCTAAATCGGGTAAAAAACCGCCCCTAACTCTTAAAATCCGTATTTGGGGATGAAGTCCGTCAGGAATCAGAATGAAATTTTCCATAAAGTTCTGCAATTCGGAAACAAATCAAATGGTACACACTACATTTCCTTAGCATGGGGCTAAGGGGGGTAAAAACCGCCCCTAACTTTTAAAATCGGTATTTGGGTATGAAGTCGGTCAGGAATCAGAATGAAATTTTCCATAAAGTTCTGCAATTAGGATACAAATCAAATGGTACCCACTACATTTCCTTAGCATGGGGCTAAGGGGGTAAAAACGGCCCCTAACTATTAAAATCGGTATTTGGGTATGAAGTCTGTCAGGAATCAGAATGAAATTTTCCATAAAGTTCTGCAATTAGGATACGAATCAAAGGGTACACACTACATCTCCTTAGCAAGGGGCTAAGGGGGGTAAAAACAGCCCCTAACTTTTAAAATCGGTATTTGGGTATGAAGACGGTCAGTAATCAGAATTAAATTACCCACAAAGTTCTGCAATTAGGATACAAATCAAATGGAATACATTACATTTCCTTAGCATGGGGCCAAGGGGGGTAAAAATTGCCCCAAACTTTTAAAATCGGTATTTGGGGATGAAGTCCGTCAGGAATCAGAATGAAATTACCCACAAAGTTCTGCAATTAGGATACAAATCAAATGGTACACACTACATTTCCTTAGCATGGGGCTAAGGGGGGTAAAAACCGGCCCTAACTTTTAAAATCGATGTTTGGGAATGAAGTCCGCCAGGAATCAGAATGAAATTTTCCATAAAGTTCTGCAATTAGGATACAAATCAAACGGTACACACTAGATTTCCTTAGCAAGGGGCTAAGGGGGGTAAAAACCGCCCCTAACTTTTAAAATAGGTACTTGGGAATGATGTCCGTCAGGAATCAGAATGAAATTTTCCATAAAGTTCTGCAATTAGGATACAAATCAACCGGTACACACTACATTTCCTTAGCAAGGGGCTAAGGGGGGTAAAAACCGCCCCTAACTTTTAAAATCGGTATATGGGAATGATGTCCGTCAGGAATCAGAATGAAATTTTCCATAAAGTTCTGCAATTAGGATACGAATCAAAGGGTACACACTACATCTCCTTAGCAAGGGGCTAAGGGGGGTAAAAACCGCCCCTAACTTTTAAAATCGGTATTTGGGTATGAAGTCGGTCAGGAATCAGAATGAAATTTTCCATAAAGTTCTGCAATTAGGATACCAATCAAATGGAATACATTACATTTCCTTAGCATGAGGCCAAGGTGGGTAAAAACCGCCCCTAACTTTTAAAATCGGTATTTGGGGATGAAGTCCGTCAGGAATCAGAATGAAATTAGCCACAAAGTTCTGCAATTGGGATACCAATCAAATGGTACACACTACATTTCCTTAGCATGGGGCTAAGGGGGGTAAAAACCGCCCCTAACTTTTAAAATCGGTGTTTGGGAATGAAGTCCGCCAGGAATCAGAATGAAATTTTCCATAAAGTTCTGCAATTAGGATACGAATCAAAGGGTACACACTACATCTCCTTATCAAGCGGCTAAGGGGGGTAAAAACAGCCCCTAACTTTTAAAATCGGTGTTTGGGAATGAAGTCCGCCAGGAATCAGAATGAAATTTTCCATAAAGTTCTGCAATTAGGATACGAATCAAATGGTACACACTACATTTCCTTAGCAAGGAGCTAAGGGGGGTAAAAACCGCCCCTAACTTTTAAAATCGGTATTTGGGAATGATGTCCGTCTGGAATCAGAATGAAATTTTTCATAAAGTTCTGCAATTAGGATACGAATCAAAGGGTACACACTACATCTCCTTAGCAAGGGGCTAAGGGGGGTAAAAACCGCCCCCTAACTTTAAAATCTGTATTGGGGTATGAAGTCGGTCAGGAATCAGAATGAAATTTTCCATAAAGTTCTGCAATTAGGATACAAATCAAATGGAATACATTACATTTCCTTAGCATGAGGCCAAAGGGGGTAAAAACCGCCCCTAACTTTTAAAATCGGTATTTGGGGATGAAGTCCGTCATGAATCAGAATGAAATTACCCACAAAGTTCTGCAATTAGGATACAAATCAAATGGTACACACTACATTTCCTTAGCATGGGGCTAAGGGGGGTAAAAACCGCCCCTAACTTTTAAAATCAGTGTTTGGGAATGAAGTCCGTCAGGAATCAAAATGAGGTTTTCCATAAAGTTCTGCAATTAGGCAACAAATAAAATGGTACACACTACATTTCCTTAGCATGGGGCCAAGGGGGGTAAAAATCGCCCCAAACTTTTAAAATCGGTATTTGGGTATGAAGTCGGTCAGGAATCAGAATGAAATTTTCCATAAAGTTCTGCAATTAGGATACAAATCAAATGGTACACATACCACATTTCCTTAGCATGTGGCTAAGGGGGGTAAAAACCACCCCTAACTTTTGAAATCGGTATTTGAGGATGAAGTCCGTCAGGAATCAGAATGAAATTTTCCATAAAGTTCTGCAATTAGGATACGAATCAAATGGTACACACTACATTTCCTTAGCATGGGGCTAAGGGGGGTAAAATCCGCTCCCAACTTTTAAAATCTGTGTTTGGGTATGAAGTCGGTCAGGAATCAGAATGAAATTATCCATAAAGTTCTGCAATTAGGATACGAATCAAATGGTACAAACTACCTTTCCTTAGCATGGGGCTAAATCGGGTAAAAACCGCCCCTAACTCTTAAAATCGGTATTTGGGGATGAAGTCCGTCAGGAATCAGAATGAAATTTTCCATAAAGTTCTGCAATTAGGATACGAATCAAAGGGTACACACTACATCTCCTTAGCAAGGGGCTAAGGGGGGTAAAAACCGCCCCTAACTTTTAAAATCGGTATTTGGGTATGAAGTCAATCAGGAATCAGAATGAAATTTTCCATAAAGTTCTGCAATTAGGATACAAATCAAATGGAATACATTACATTTCCTTAGCATGGGGCTAAGGGGGGTAAAAACGGCCCCTAACTATTAAAATCGGTATTTGGGTATGAAGTCGGTCAGGAATCAGAATGAAATTTTCCATAAAGTTCTGCAATTAGGATACAAATCAAATGGTATACACTACATCTCCTTAGCATGGGGCTAAATGGGGTGAAAACCGCCCCTAACTTTTAAAATAGGTACTTGGGAATGAAGTGCGTCAGGAATCAGAATGAAATTTTCCATAAAGTTCTGCAATTAGGATACAAATCAAACGGTACACAATACATTTCCTTAGCAAGGGGCTAAGGGGGGTAAAAACCGCCCCATAACTTTTAAAATCGGTATTTGGGAATGATGTCCGTCAGGAATCAGAATGAAATTTTCCATAAAGTTCTGCAATTAGGATACGAATCAAATGGTACACACTACATTTCCTTAGCATGGGGCTAAGGGGGGTAAAAACCGCCCCTAACTTTTAAAATCTGTGTTTGGGTATGAAGTCGGTCAGGAATCAGAATGAAATTATCCATAAAGTTCTGCAATTAGGATACGAATCAAATGGTACAAACTACCTTTCCTTAGCATGGGGCTAAATCGGGTAAAAACCGCCCCTAACTCTTAAAATCCGTATTTGGGGATGAAGTCCGTCAGGAATCAGAATGAAATTTTCCATAAAGTTCTGCAATTCGGAAACAAATCAAATGGTACACACTACATTTCCTTAGCATGGGGCTAAGGGGGGTAAAAACCGCCCCTAACTTTTAAAATCGGTATTTGGGTATGAAGTCTGTCAGGAATCAGAATGAAATTTTCCATAAAGTTCTGCAATTAGGATCCGAATCAAATGGTACACACTACATTTCCTTAGCATGGTGGTAAGGGGGGTAATAACCGCCCCTAACTTTTAAAATCTGTGTTTGGGTATGAAGTCGGTCAGGAATCAGAATGAAATTATCCATAAAGTTCTGCAATTAGGATACGAATCAAACTTTACACACTACATTTCCTTAGCATGGGGCTAAGGAGGGTAAAAACCGCCCATAACTTTTAAAATCGGTATTTGGGGATGAAGTCCGTCAGGAATAAGAATGAAATTATCCATAAAGTTCTGCAATCAGGATACGAATCAAATGGTACACACTACATTTCCTTAGCATGGTGCCAAGTGGGGTAAAAACCGCCCCTAACTTTTAAAATCGGTATTTGGGTATGAAGTCGGTCAGGAATCAGAATGAAATTTTCCATAAAGTTCTGCAATTAGGATACGAATCAAATGGTACACACTAGATTTCCTTAGCATGGGGCTAAGGGGGGTAAAATCCGCTCCCAACTTTTAAAATCTGTGTTTGGGTATGAAGTCGGTCAGGAATCAGAATGAAATTATCCATAAAGTTCTGCAATTAGGATACGAATCAAATGGTACAAACTACCTTTCCTTAGCATGGGGCTAAATCGAGTAAAAACCGCCCCTAACTCTTAAAATCGGTATTTGGGGATGAAGTCCGTCAGGAATCAGAATGAAATTTTCCATAAAGTTCTGCAATTAGGATACGAATCAAAGGGTACACACTACATCTCCTTAGCAAGGGGCTAAGGGTGGTAAAAACCGCCCCTAACTTTTAAAATCGGTATTTGGGTATGAAGTCAATCAGGAATCAGAATGAAATTTTCCATAAAGTTCTGCAATTAGGATACAAATCAAATGGAATACATTACATTTCCTTAGCATGGGGCTAAGGGGGGTAAAAACGGCCCCTAACTATTAAAATCGGTATTTGGGTATGAAGTCGGTCAGGAATCAGAATGAAATTTTCCATAAAGTTCTGCAATTAAGATACGAATCAAAGGGTACACACTACATCTCCTTAGCAAGGGGCTAAGGGGAGTAAAAACAGCCCCTAACTTTTAAAATCGGTATTTGGGTATGAAGTCAGTAAGGAATCAGAATGAAATTTTCCATAAAGTTCTGCAATTAGGATACAAATCAAATGGAATACATTACATTTCCTTAGCATGGGGCCAAGGGGGGTAAAAATCGCCCCTAACTTTTAAAATCGGTATTTGGGGATGAAGTCCGTCAGGAATCAGAATGAAATTACCCACAAAGTTCTGCAAATAGGATACAAATCAAATGGTACACACTACATTTCCTTAGCATGGGGCTAAGGGGGGTAAAAACCGCCCCTAACTTTTAAAATCGATGTTTGGGAATGAAGTCCGCCAGGAATCAGAATGAAATTTTCCATAAAGTTCTGCAATTAGGATCCGAATCAAATGGTACACACTACATTTCCTTAGCATGGGGCTAAGGGGGGTAAAAACCGCCGCTAACTCTTAAAATCGGTATTTGGGAATGAAGTCCGTCAGAAATCAGAATGAGATTTTCTAAAAAGTTCTGCAATTAGGATACAAATCAAATGGTATACACTACATTTCCTTAGCATGGGGCTAAATGGGGTGAAAACCGCCCCTAACTTTTAAAATAGGTACTTGGGAATGAAGTGCGTCAGGAATCAGAATGAAATTTTCCATAAAGTTCTGCAATTAGGATACAAATCAAACGGTACACAATACATTTCCTTAGCAAGGGGCTAAGGGGGGTAAAAACCGCCCCATAACTTTTAAAATCGGTATTTGGGAATGATGTCCGTCAGGAATCAGAATGAAATTTTCCATAAAGTTCTGCAATTAGGATACGAATCAAATGGTACACACTACATTTCCTTAGCATGGGGCTAAGGGGGGTAAAAACCGCCCCTAACTTTTAAAATCTGTGTTTGGGTATGAAGTCGGTCAGGAATCAGAATGAAATTATCCATAAAGTTCTGCAATTAGGATACGAATCAAATGGTACAAACTACCTTTCCTTAGCATGGGGCTAAATCGGGTAAAAACCGCCCCTAACTCTTAAAATCCGTATTTGGGGATGAAGTCCGTCAGGAATCAGAATGAAATTTTCCATAAAGTTCTGCAATTAGGAAACAAATCAAATGGTACACACTACATTTCCTTAGCATGGGGCTAAGGGGGGTAAAAACCGCCCCTAACTTTTAAAATCGGTATTTGGGTATGAAGTCGGTCAGGAATCAGAATGAAATTTTCCATAAAGTTCTGCAATTAGGATACAAATCAAATGGTACCCACTACATTTCCTTAGCATGGGGCTAAGGGGGTAAAAACGGCCCCTAACTATTAAAATCGGTATTTGGGTATGAAGTCTGTCAGGAATCAGAATGAAATTTTCCATAAAGTTCTGCAATTAGGATACGAATCAAAGGGTACACACTACATCTCCTTAGCAAGGGGCTAAGGGGGGTAAAAACCGCCCCTAACTTTTAAAATCGGTATTTGGGTATGAAGACGGTCAGTAATCAGAATGAAATTACCCACAAAGTTCTGCAATTAGGATACAAATCAAATGGAATACATTACATTTCCTTAGCATGGGGCCAAGGGGGGTAAAAATTGCCCCAAACTTTTAAAATCGGTATTTGGGGATGAAGTCCGTCAGGAATCAGAATGAAATTACCCACAAAGTTCTGCAATTAGGATACAAATCAAATGGTACACACTACATTTCCTTAGCATGGGGCTAAGGGGGGTAAAAACCGGCCCTAACTTTTAAAATCGATGTTTGGGAATGAAGTCCGCCAGGAATCAGAATGAAATTTTCCATAAAGTTCTGCAATTAGGATACAAATCAAACGGTACACACTACATTTCCTTAGCAAGGGGCTAAGGGGGGTAAAAACCGCCCCTAACTTTTAAAATAGGTACTTGGGAATGATGTCCGTCAGGAATCAGAATGAAATTTTCCATAAAGTTCTGCAATTAGGATACAAATCAAACGGTACACACTACATTTCCTTAGCAAGGGGCTAAGGGGGGTAAAAACCGCCCCTAACTTTTAAAATCGGTATATGGGAATGATGTCCGTCAGGAATCAGAATGAAATTTTCCATAAAGTTCTGCAATTAGGATACGAATCAAAGGGTACACACTACATCTCCTTAGCAAGGGGCTAAGGGGGGTAAAAAACGCCCCTAACTTTTAAAATCGGTATTTGGGTATGAAGTCGGTCAGGAATCAGAATGAAATTTTCCATAAAGTTCTGCAATTAGGATACCAATCAAATGGAATACATTACATTTCCTTAGCATGAGGCCAAGGGGGGTAAAAACCGCCCCTAACTTTTAAAATCGGTATTTGGGGATGAAGTCCGTCAGGAATCAGAATGAAATTAGCCACAAAGTTCTGCAATTGGGATACCAATCAAATGGTACACACTACATTTCCTTAGCATGGGGCTAAGGGGGGTAAAAACCGCCCCTAACTTTTAAAATCGGTGTTTGGGAATGAAGTCCGCCAGGAATCAGAATGAAATTTTCCATAAAGTTCTGCAATTAGGATACGAATCAAAGGGTACACACTACATCTCCTTATCAAGCGGCTAAGGGGGGTAAAAACAGCCCCTAACTTTTAAAATCGGTGTTTGGGAATGAAGTCCGCCAGGAATCAGAATGAAATTTTCCATAAAGTTCTGCAATTAGGATACGAATCAAATGGTACACACTACATTTCCTTAGCAAGGGGCTAAGGGGGGTAAAAACCGCCCCTAACTTTTAAAATCGGTATTTGGGAATGATGTCCGTCTGGAATCAGAATGAAATTTTTCATAAAGTTCTGCAATTAGGATACGAATCAAAGGGTACACACTACATCTCCTTAGCAAGGGGCTAAGGGGGGTAAAAACCGCCCCTAACTTTAAAATCTGTATTGGGGTATGAAGTCGGTCAGGAATCAGAATGAAATTTTCCATAAAGTTCTGCAATTAGGATACAAATCAAATGGAATACATTACATTTCCTTAGCATGAGGCCAAAGGGGGTAAAAACCGCCCCTAACTTTTAAAATCGGTATTTGGGGATGAAGTCCGTCATGAATCAGAATGAAATTACCCACAAAGTTCTGCAATTAGGATACAAATCAAATGGTACACACTACATTTCCTTAGCATGGGGCTAAGGGGGGTAAAAACCGCCCCTAACTTTTAAAATCAGTGTTTGGGAATGAAGTCCGTCAGGAATCAGAATGAGGTTTTCCATAAAGTTCTGCAATTAGGAAACAAATAAAATGGTACACACTACATTTCCTTAGCATGGGGCCAAGGGGGGTAAAAATCGCCCCAAACTTTTAAAATCGGTATTTGGGTATGAAGTCGGTCAGGAATCAGAATGAAATTTTCCATAAAGTTCTGCAATTAGGATACAAATCAAATGGTACACATACCACATTTCCTTAGCATGTGGCTAAGGGGGGTAAAAACCACCCCTAACTTTTGAAATCGGTATTTGAGGATGAAGTCCGTCAGGAATCAGAATGAAATTTTCCATAAAGTTCTGCAATTAGGATACGAATCAAATGGTACGCACTACATTACCTTAGCATGGGGCTAAGGGGGGTAAAAACCGCCCCAAACTTTTAAAATCTGTATTTGGGTATGAAGTCGGTCAGGAATCAGAATGAATTTTTCCATAAAGTTCTGCAATTAGGATACAAATCAAATGGTACACACTACATTTCCTTAGCAAGGGACTAAGGGGGGTAAAAACCGCCCCTAACTTGTAAAATCGGCATTTGGGGATGAAGTCAGTCAGGAATCAGAATGAAATTATCCACAAAGTTCTGCAATTAGGATACAAATCAAATGGAATACATTACATTTCCTTAGCATGAGGCCAAGGGGGGTAAAAACCGCCCCTAACTTTTAAAATCGGAATTTGGGGATGAAGTCCGTCATGAATCAGATTGAAATTACCCACAAAGTTCTGCAATTAGGATACAAATCAAATGGTACACACTACATTTCCTTAGCATGGGGCTAAGGGGGGTAAAAACCGCCCCTAACTTTTAAAATCGGTGTTTGGGAATGAAGTCCGCCAGGAATCAGAATGAAATTTTCCATAAAGTTCTGCAATTAGGATACGAATCAAATGGTACACACTACATTTCCTTAGCATGGGGCGCTAATGGGGGTAAAAACCGCCCCTAACTCTTAAAATCGGTATTTGGGAATGAAGTCCGTCAGGAATCAGAATGAAATTTTCCAGAAAGTTCTGCAATTAGGAAGCAAATCAAATGGTACACACTACATTTCCTTAGCATGGTGCCAAGTGGGGTAAAAACCGCCCCTAACTTTTAAAATCGGTATTTGGGTATGAAGTCGGTCAGAAATCAGAATGAAATTTTCCATAAAGTTCTGCAATTAGGATACAAATCAAATGGTACTCACGACATTTCCTTAGCATGGGGCTAAGGGGGGTAAAAACCGCCCCTAACTTTTAAAATCAGTATTTGGGTATGAAGTCGGTCAGGAATCAGAATGAAATTTTCCATAACGTTCTGCAATTATAATAAGGGGGGAATACATTAAATTTCCTTAGCATGGGGATAAGGGGGGTAAAAACCGCCCCTAACTTTTAAAATCAGTATTTGGGTATGAAGTCGGTTAGGAATCAGAATGAAATTTTCCATAAAGTTCTGCAATTAGGATACCAATCAAATGCAATACATTACATTTCCTTAGCATGAGGCCAAGGGGGGTAAAAACCGCCCCTAACTATTAAAATCGGTATTTGGGGATGAAGTCCGTCAGGAATCAGAATGAAATTGGCCACAAAGTTCTGCAATTGGGATACCAATCAAATGGTACACACTACATTTCCTTAGCATGGGGCTAAGGGGGGTAAAAACCGCCCCTAACTTTTAAAATCGGTGTTTGGGAATGAAGTCCGCCAGGAATCAGAATGAAATTTTCCATAAAGTTCTGCAATTAGGATACAAATCAAACGGTACACACTACATTTCCTTAGCAAGGGGCTAAGGGTGGTAAAAACCGCCCCTAACTATTAAAATCGGTATTTGGGAATGATGTCCGTCAGGAATCAGAATGAAATTTTCCATAAAGTTCTGCAATTAGGATACGAATCAAAGGGTACACACTACATCTCCTTATCAAGTGGCTAAGGGGGGTAAAAACAGCCCCTAACTTTTAAAATCGGTGTTTGGGAATGAAGTCCGCCAGGAATCAGAATGAAATTTTCCATAAAGTTCTGCAATTAGGATACGAATCAAATGGTACACACTACATTTCCTTAGCATGGGGCTAAGGGGGGTAAAAACCGCCCCTAACTCTTAAAATCGGTATTTGGGAATGAAGTCGGTCAGGAATCAAAATGAAATTTTCCATAAAGTTCTGCAATTAGGATACAAATCAAATGGTACCCACTACATTTCCTTAGCATGGGGCTAAGGGGGGTAAAAACCGCCCCCACCTTTTAAAATCGGTGTTTGGGAATGAAGTCCGTCAGGAATCAGAATGAGATTTTCCATAAAGTTCTGCAATTAGGAAACAAATAAAATGGTACACACTACATTTCCTTAGCATGGGGCCAAGGGGGGTAAAAATCGCCCCAAACTTTTAAAATCGGTATTTGGGTATGAAGTCGGTCATGAATCAGAATGAAATTTTCCATAAAGTTCTGCAATTAGGATACAAATCAAATGGTACACATACCACATTTCCTTAGCATGTGGCTAAGGGGGGTAAAAACCACCCCTAACTTTTGAAATCGGTATTTGGGGATGAAGTCCGTCAGGAATCAGAATGAAATTTTCCATAAAGTTCTGCAATTAGGAAACAAATAAAATGGTACACACTACATTTCCTTAGCATGGGGCTAAGGGGGGTAAAAACCGCCCCAAACTTTTAAAATCTGTATTTGGGTATGAAGTCGGTCAGGAATCAGAATGAATTTTTCCATAAAGTTCTGCAATTAGGATACAAATCAAATGGTACACATACCACATTTCCTTAGCATGTGGCTAAGGGGGGTAAAAACCGCCCCCACCTTTTAAAATCGGTGTTTGGGAATGAAGTCCGTCAGGAATCAGAATGAGATTTTCCATAAAGTTCTGCAATTAGGAAACAAATAAAATGGTACACACTACATTTCCTTAGCATGGGGCTAAGGGGGGTAAAAACCGCCCCAAACTTTTAAAATCTGTATTTGGGTATGAAGTCGGTCAGGAATCAGAATGAATTTTTCCATAAAGTTCTGCAATTAGGATACAAATCAAATGGTACACACTACATTTCCTTAGCAAGGGACTAAGGGGGGTAAAAACCGCCCCTAACTTGTAAAATCGGCATTTGGGGATGAAGTCAGTCAGGAATCAGAATGAAATTATCCACAAAGTTCTGCAATTAGGATACAAATCAAATGGAATACATTACATTTCCTTAGCATGAGGCCAAGGGGGGTAAAAACCGCCCCTAACTTTTAAAATCGGTATTTGGGGATGAAGTCCGTCATGAATCAGAATGAAATTACCCACAAAGTTCTGCAATTAGGATACAAATCAAATGGAATACATTACATTTCCTTAGCATGAGGCCAAGGGGGGTAAAAACCGCCCCTAACTTTTAAAATCGGTATTTGGGGATGAAGTCCGTCATGAATCAGAATGAAATTACCCACAAAGTTCTGCAATTAGGATACAAATCAAATGGTACACACTACATTTCCTTAGCATGGTGCCAAGTGGGGTAAAAACCGCCCCTAACTTTTAAAATCGGTATTTGGGTATGAAGTCGGTCAGAAATCAGAATGAAATTTTCCATAAAGTTCTGCAATTAGGATACAAATCAAATGGTACTCACTACATTTCTTTAGCTTTTGGCTAAGAGGGGTAAAAACCGCCCCTAACTTTTAAAATCGTTATTTGGCGATGAAGTCCGTCAGGAATCAGAATGAAATTATCCACAAAGTTCTGCAATTATGATACAAATCAAATGTTACACACTACATTTCCTTAGCATGGGGCTAAGGGGGGTTAAAACCGCCCCTAACTTTTAAAATCGGTATTTGCGAATGAAGTCCGTCAGGAATCAGAATGAAATTTTCCATAAAGTTCTGCAATTAGGATACGAATCAAATGGTACACACTACATTTCCTTAGCATGGGGCTAAGGGGGGTAAAAACCGCCCCTAACTTTTAAAATCGGTATTTGGGGATGAAGTCCGTAAGGAATCAGAATGAAATTATCCACAAAGTTCTGCAATTAGGATACGAAACAAATGGTACACACTACATTTCATTAGCATGGGGCTAAGGGGGGAAAAAACCGCCCCTAACTTTTAAAATCTGTATTTGCGAATGAAGTCCGTCAGGAATCACAATGAAAATTTCCATAAAGTTCTGCAATTAGGATACGAATCAAATGGTACACACTACATTTCCTTAGCATGGGGCTAAGGGGGGTAAAAACCGCCCCTAACTTTTAAAATCGGTATTTGTGTATGAAGTCGGTCAGGAATCAGAATGAAATTTTCCATAAAGTTCTGCAATTAATATACGAATCAAGTAGTACACACTACATTTCCTTAGCATGGGGCTAAGGGGGGTAAAAACCGCCCCTAACGTTTAAAATCGGTGTTTGGGTATGAAGTCGGTCAGGAATCAGAATGAAATTTTCCATAAAGTTCTGCAATTAGGATACAAATCAAATGGTACACACTACATTTCCTTAGCATGGGTCTAAGGGGGGTAAAAAGCGCCCCGAACTTTTAAAATCGTTTTTTGGGGATGAAGTCCGTCAGGAATCAGAATGAAATTATCCACAAAGTTCTGCAATTAGGTTACAAATCAAATGGTATACATTATATATCCTTAGCATGGGGCCAAGGGGGGTAAAAACCGCAATTAACTTTTAAAATCGGTGTTTGGGAATGAAGTCCGGCAGGAATCAGAATGAAATTTTCCATAAAGTTCTGCAATTAGGCTACAAATCAAATGGTATACATTACATTTTGTTAGCTTGGGGCTAAGGGGATTACCCCACTAAGCCCCATGCTAAGGAAATGTAGTGTGTACCATTTTATTTGTATCCTAATTGCAGAATTTTATGGAAAATTTCGTTCTGATTCCTGACGGACTTCATTCCCGAATACCGATTTTAAAAGTTAGGGGCGGTTTTTACCCCACTTAGCCCCATGCTAAGGAAATGCAGTGTGTACCATTTGATTTGTATTCTAATTGCAAAGCTGTATTGAAACTTTCATTATGATTCCTGACCCACTTCATCCCCAAATACCGATTTCAAAAGTTAGGGGTGGTTTTTACCCCCCTTAGCTCCATGCTAAGGATATGTAATGTATTCCATTTGATTTGTTTCCTAAATGCAGAACTTTTCACACTTTCAGAACAGAAAATTTCAATCTAATTCCTGACGTACCTCATTCCCAAATACCGATTTTAAAAGTTTGGGGGCGGTTTTTACCCCCCTTATCCCCTTGCTAAGGAAATGTGATATATACCATTTTCTTTGAATCCTAATTGCAGAACTTAATGGAAAATTTCATTCTGATTCCAGACGGACTTCATTCCCGAATACCGATTTTAAAAGTTAGGGGCGTTTTTTACCCCATTTATCACCTTGCTAAGGAAATGTAGTGTGTACCGTTTGATTCGTATCCTACTTGCATAACTTTATGGAAAATTTCATTCTGATTCCAGACGGACTTCATTCCCAAATACCGATTTTAATAGTTAGGGGCGTTTTTTACCCCCCTTATCACCATTCTAAAAAATGTGATGTATACCATTTGATTTGTATCCTAATTGCAGAACTTTGTGGAAGATTTCATTTTGATTCCTGACGGACTTCATTCCTGAATACCCATTTTATAAGTTAGGGGCGGTTTTTATGCCCCTTATCCCCATGCTAAAGAAATGTAGTGTGCAGCATTTGATTTGTTTCCTAATTGCAGAACTTTATAAAAATTTCATTCTGATCCCTGACCGACTTCATACCCAAATACCGAATTTAAAAGTTTGGGGCGATTTTTACCCCCTTTAGCCCCATGCTAAGGAAATGTAGTGTGTACCATTTGATTCGTATCCTATTTGCAGAACTTTGTGGATAATTTCATTTTGATTCCTGACGGACTTCATCACCAAATACCGATTTTAAAAGTTACGGGCGGTTTTTACCACCCTTGGCCCCATGCTAAGGAAATGTAGTGTATACCATTTGATTCGTATCCTAATTGCAGAATTTTATGGAAAATTTCATTCTCATTCCTGACCGACTTCATACCCAAACACCGATTTTAAAAGTTAGGGGCGGTTTTACCCCCCTTAGCCCCATGCTAAGGAAATGTAGTGTGTACCATTTGATTCGTATCCTAATTGCAGAACTTTATGGAAAATTTCATTCTGATTCCTGACGGACTTCATCCCCAAATACCGATTTTAAAAGTAACGGAGGTTTTTACACCCCTTGGCCCCATGCTAAGGAAATGTAATGTATACCATTTGATTTGTATCCTAATTGCAGAACTTTGTGGATAATTCCATTCTGACTCCTGAGGACTTCATCCTCAAATACCGATTTTAAAAGTTACGGGCGGTTTTTACCCCCCTTAGAACCCATGCTAAGGAAATGTAGTGTGTACCATTTGATTCGTATCCTAATTGCAGAACTTTATGGAAAATTTCATTCTGATTCCTGACGGACTTCATTCCCAAACACCGCTTTTAAAAGTTAGGGGCGGTTTTTACCCCACTTGGCAACATGCTAAGGAAATGTAATTCTGATTCCTGACGGACTTCATTCCCAAACACCGATTTTAAAAGTTAGGGGCGGATTTTACCCCCCTTGGCCCCATGCTAAGGAAATTTAATGTATACCATTTGATTTGTATCCTAATTGCAGAACTTTGTGGATAATTTCATTCTGATTCCTGACGGACTTCATCCCCAAATACCGATTTTAAAAGTTAGGGGCGGTTTTTACCCCCCTTGGCCCCATGCTAAGGTATAATGTATATCATTTGATTTGTATCCTAATTGCAGAACTTCGTGAATAGTTTAATTCTGATTCCTGACGGACTTCATCCCCAAATACCGATTTTAAAAGTTAGGGGCGGTCTTTACCCCCGTTGGCCCCATGCTAAGGAAATGTAGTGTGTACCATTTGATTTGTTTCCCAATTGCGGAACTTTATGGAAAATTTCATTCTGATTCCTGACGGACTTCATTCCCAAACACCGATTTTAAAAGTTAAGGGTGTTTTTTACCCCCCTTGGCCCCATGCTAAGGAAATGCAATATATACCATTTGATTTGTATCCTAATTGCAGAACTTTGTGGATAATTTCATTCTGATTCCTGACGGACTTCATCCCCAAACACCGATTTTAAAAGTTAGGGGCGGTTTTTACCCCCCTTGGCCCCATGCTAAGGAAATGTAATGTATACCATTTGATTTGTATCCTAATTGCAGAACTTTGTGGATAATTTCATTCTGATTCCTGACTGACTTCATCCCCAAATGACGATTTTACAAGTTAGGGGCGGTTTTTACCCCCCTTAGTCCCTTGCTAAGGAAATGTAGTGTGTACCATTTGATTTGTATCCTAATTGCAGAACTTTATGGAAAAATTCATTCTGATTCCTGACCGACTTCATACCCAAATACAGATTTTAAAAGTTTGGGGCGGTTTTTACCCCCCTTAGCCCCTTGCTAAGGTAATGTAGTGCGTACCATTTGATTCGTATCCTAATTGCAGAACTTTATGGAAAATTTCATTCTGATTCCTGACGGACTTCATCCCCAAATACCGATTTCAAAAGTTAGGGGTGTTTTTTACCCCCCTTAGCCACATGCTAAGGAAATGTGGTATGTGTACCATTTGATTTGTATCCTAATTGCAGAACTTTATGGAAAATTTCATTCTGATTCCTGACCGACTTCATACCCAAATACCGATTTTAAAAGTTTGGGGCGATTTTTACCCCCCTTGGCCCCATGCTAAGGAAATGTAATGTATACCATTTGATTTGTATCCTAATTGCAGAACTTTTTGGATAATTTCATTCTGATTCCTGACTGACTTCATCCCCAAACACCGATTTTACAAGTTAGGGGTGGTTTTTAACCCCCTTAGTCCCTCGCTAAGGAAATGTAGTGTGTACCATTTGATTTGTATCCTAATTGCAGAACTTTATGGAAAATTTCATTCTGATTCCTGACCGACTTCATACCCAAATACCGATTTTAAAAGTTAGGGGCGGTTTTTACCCCCCTTAGCCCCTTGCTAAGGAAATGTAGTGTGTACCATTTGATTTGTATCCTAATTGCAGAACTTTAAGGATAATTTCGTTCTGATTCCTGACGGACTTCATTCCCGAATACCGATTTTAAAAGTTAGGGGCGGTTTTTACCCCACTTAGCCCCATGCTAAGGAAATGCAGTGTGTACCATTTGATTTGTATTCTAATTGCAAAGCTGTATTGAAACTTTCATTATGATTCCTGACCCACTTCATCCCCAAATACCGATTTCAAAAGTTAGGGGTGGTTTTTACCCCCCTTAGCTCCATGCTAAGGATATGTAATGTATTCCATTTGATTTGTTTCCTAAATGCAGAACTTTTCACACTTTCAGAACAGAAAATTTCAATCTAATTCCTGACGTAACTCATTCCCAAATACCGATTTTAAAAGTTTGGGGGCGGTTTTTACCCCCCTTATCCCCTTGCTAAGGAAATGTGATATATACCATTTTCTTTGAATCCTAATTGCAGAACTTAATGGAAAATTTCATTCTGATTCCAGACGGACTTCATTCCCGAATACCGATTTTAAAAGTTAGGGGCGTTTTTTACCCCATTTATCACCTTGCTAAGGAAATGTAGTGTGTACCGTTTGATTCGTATCCTACTTGCATAACTTTATGGAAAATTTCATTCTGATTCCAGACGGACTTCATTCCCAAATACCGATTTTAATAGTTAGGGGCGGTTTTTACCCCCCTTATCACCATTCTAAAAAATGTGATGTATACCATTTGATTTGTATCCTAATTGCAGAACTTTGTGGAAGATTTCATTTTGATTCCTGACGGACTTCATTCCTGAATACCCATTTTATAAGTTAGGGGCGGTTTTTATGCCCCTTATCCCCATGCTAAAGAAATGTAGTGTGCAGCATTTGATTTGTTTCCTAATTGCAGAACTTTATAAAAATTTCATTCTGATCCCTGACCGACTTCATACCCAAATACCGAATTTAAAAGTTTGGGGCGATTTTTACCCCCTTTAGCCCCATGCTAAGGAAATGTAGTGTGTACCATTTGATTCGTATCCTATTTGCAGAACTTTGTGGATAATTTCATTTTGATTCCTGACGGACTTCATCACCAAATACCGATTTTAATAGTTAGGGGCGGTTTTTACCACCCTTGGCCCCATGCTAAGGAAATGTAGTGTATACCATTTGATTCGTATCCTAATTGCAGAATTTTATGGAAAATTTCATTCTCATTCCTGACCGACTTCATACCCAAACACCGATTTTAAAAGTTAGGGGCGGTTTTACCCCCCTTAGCCCCATGCTAAGGAAATGTAGTGTGTACCATTTGATTCGTATCCTAATTGCAGAACTTTATGGAAAATTTCATTCTGATTCCTGACGGACTTCATCCCCAAATACCGATTTTAAAAGTAACGGCGGTTTTTACACCCCTTGGCCCCATGCTAAGGAAATGTAATGTATACCATTTGATTTGTATCCTAATTGCAGAACTTTGTGGATAATTCCATTCTGACTCCTGAGGACTTCATCCTCAAATACCGATTTTAAAAGTTACGGGCGGTTTTTACCCCCCTTAGACCCATGCTAAGGAAATGTAGTGTGTACCATTTGATTCGTATCCTAATTGCAGAACTTTATGGAAAATTTCATTCTGATTCCTGACGGACTTCATTCCCAAACACCGCTTTTAAAAGTTAGGGGCGGTTTTTACCCCCCTTGGCAACATGCTAAGGAAATGTAATTCTGATTCCTGACGGACTTCATTCCCAAACACCGATTTTAAAAGTTAGGGGCGGATTTTACCACCCTTGGCCCCATGCTAAGGAAATGTAATGTATACCATTTGATTTGTATCCTAATTGCAGAACTTTGTGGATAATTTCATTCTGATTCCTGACGGACTTCATCCCCAAATACCGATTTTAAAAGTTAGGGGCGGTTTTTACCCCCCTTGGCCCCATGCTAAGGTATAATGTATATCATTTGATTTGTATCCTAATTGCAGAACTTCGTGAATAGTTTCATTCTGATTCCTGACGGACTTCATCCCCAAATACCGATTTTAAAAGTTAGGGGCGGTCTTTACCCCCGTTGGCCCCATGCTAAGGAAATGTAGTGTGTACCATTTGATTTGTTTCCCAATTGCGGAACTTTATGGAAAATTTCATTCTGATTCCTGACGGACTTCATTCCCAAACACCGATTTTAAAAGTTAAGGGTGTTTTTTACCCCCCTTGGCCCCATGCTAAGGAAATGCAATATATACCATTTGATTTGTATCCTAATTGCAGAACTTTGTGGATAATTTCATTCTGATTCCTGACGGACTTCATCCCCAAACACCGATTTTAAAAGTTAGGGGCGGTTTTTACCCCCCTTGGCCCCATGCTAAGGAAATGTAATGTATACCATTTGATTTGTATCCTAATTGCAGAACTTTGTGGATAATTTCATTCTGATTCCTGACTGACTTCATCCCCAAATGCCGATTTTACAAGTTAGGGGCGGTTTTTACCCCCCTTAGTCCCTTGCTAAGGAAATGTAGTGTGTACCATTTGATTTGTATCCTAATTGCAGAACTTTATGGAAAAATTCATTCTGATTCCTGACCGACTTCATACCCAAATACAGATTTTAAAAGTTTGGGGCGGTTTTTACCCCCCTTAGCCCCATGCTAAGGTAATGTAGTGCGTACCATTTGATTCGTATCCTAATTGCAGAACTTTATGGAAAATTTCATTCTGATTCCTGACGGACTTCATCCCCAAATACCGATTTCAAAAGTTAGGGGTGTTTTTTACCCCCCTTAGCCACATGCTAAGGAAATGTGGTATGTGTACCATTTGATTTGTATCCTAATTGCAGAACTTTATGGAAAATTTCATTCTGATTCCTGACCGACTTCATACCCAAATACCGATTTTAAAAGTTTGGGGCGATTTTTACCCCCCTTGGCCCCATGCTAAGGAAATGTAGTGTGTACCATTTTATTTGTTTCCTAATTGCAGAACTTTATGGAAAATCTCATTCTGATTCCTGACGGACTTCATTCCCAAACACCGATTTTAAAAGTTAGGGGCGGTTTTTACCCCCCTTGGCCCCATGCTAAGGAAATGTAATGTATACCATTTGATTTGTATCCTAATTGCAGAACTTTGTGGATAATTTCATTCTGATTCCTGACTGACTTCATCCCCAAACACCGATTTTACAAGTTAGGGGTGGTTTTTAACCCCCTTAGTCCTTTGCTAAGGAAATGTAGTGTGTACCATTTGATTTGTATCCTAATTGCAGAACTTTATGGAAAATTTCATTCTGATTCCTTACTGACTTCATACCCAAATACCGATTTTAAAAGTTAGGGGCTGTTTTTACTCCCCTTAGCCCCTTGCTAAGGAGATGTAGTGTGTACCCTTTGATTCGTATCTTAATTGCAGAACTTTATGGAAAATTTCATTCTGATTCCTGACCGACTTCATACCCAAATACCGATTTTAAAAGTTAGGGGCGGTTTTTACCCCCTTAGCCCCTTGCTAAGGAAATGTAGTGTGTACCATTTGATTTGTATCCTAATTGCAGAACTTTATGGATAATTTCATTCTGATTCCTGACGGACTTCATCCCCAAATACCGATTTCAAAAGTTAGGGGTGGTTTTTACCCCCCTTAGCCCCATGCTAAGGAAATGTAGTGTTTACCATTTGATTCGTATCCTAATTGCAGAACTTTGTGGATAATTTCATTCTGATTCCTGACCGACTTCATACCCAAATACCGATTTTAAAAGTTAGGGGCGGTTTTTACCCCCCTTAGCCCCATGCTAAGGAAATGTAGTGTAGACCATTTGATTTGTATCCTAATTGCAGAACTTTTTAGAAAATCTCATTCTGATTCCTGACCGACTACATCCCCAAATACCGTTTGTAAGAGTTAGGGGCTATTTTTACCCCCCTTAGCCCCATGCTAAGGAAATGTAGTTTATACCATTGGATTTGTATCCTAATTTCAGAACTTTAGGGAAAATTTGGTTCTGATTCCTATGAAAATATTTTATGTGCACGTCTATGGATGTTCGGGTATTTCCGGAAATTTTACCGGCCAACTTTACAGGCTAACTTCACACTGGTATAAAATATGCGTGTTGTTCTTGCGTTAACACCGCGGTAGCGGTGTAATAAATGTTTTTAATTACTATTATGCGAATGAAGAAGGTTAATGTAAGAGGAATGATCTAGAATAAGTTGACAAATAAAACATCCCACTATTAAACGAATGAACTAGTCCGAACGTGATTTCGTCTAGTACGTGACGTCAACAGGCTCTTCTCGTTTTGCGATTACTTTAGTAAGTTTACAATAAAGCAGTTAGTACAGCCCGTACCAGTTCCGTTGGTGGAAAGGGGATTTTGAACTCCTAGAACCGACAGATAAAGACACTATTGTTTGGCGCGTTCATAGTGTAGCAGTGATGTGCTCACATACGTACTGGTTTTAATTATTGAAAGTTAATAAGATTATGTTTTATCATCTATTTAAAATTTATTTACAAAGAATTAGCACGAATGCGTCGGTACATAGGTAGGTATGGGTATATTTATACAGCTTATGTATAATATCTACATTTTTTAAATAAAAAAAAATCAATTTAATTATCGCTATTATTATATGTATATTAAGTTCATGAGGTTATGTTTTATTATTTATATACAATTTCTTTGTATTGGCACTTCCATTCTTGATATACACAAACTGTGTTAATATTTCGATAATCGATACTTGTAAATAAAAGGTATAATTTGTATTTTGACTCTTCTTCTTCAGAGTCGAAATAAAAATGATATGAAAATATCAAATTTCTAAATCGGTTCATTGCTAACCTTCTTTAGCGCAGTAATAGACTTGTTAATACCACCCGTAATGTGATTTTAATTAAATATATTATTTTGGCAAGCGAAAACGGTTTTCCAATAACTCCAATAGTGATTCATTAGTATGCAGTATATCATGTAATTTCCTTGCGTTCCTTTGTTGCTAATTTTCCTGTTAATGTTTTTTACAATTAGAGGATTATCTACGTAGATACTACGTAGCAAATACAAATTTGAAAACAAAGGGCTACAGCAGTAAATATTGTCGAATTTCATAAAACACTTCAAAGTTGTCAGTTAGTAACAACAAGATTATCTAGAAGGTAGTTTGCGCAAGAATTTATAAAAAGAAAGTATTGTAAAAGTTAATTTAGATAAACAGTCTTTAAGAAGCATCTCACCAAAAATTGGACTTAAAGATTTAAACCAATTGGTGTGTCGTAAATGTTGATACTAATTATGATTCAAAGGGCAATGACTAGAATGAAAAAAAAAGATCACTAAAAACAATTATTTTTTGAAATTACAATTTTCTAGTACTTCATCACAGTATTGGTATATAATTTGCGGTTTGTTTATAATAATCATCGGCAAACTTACATAATTTTTCCGCGGTAATAATAGTAGCTTAAATATGGAGTTTTGTCAGAAGAGGCTACTTATCTAGCACAACAAAAACCTTAATAACATGTTTTTGTACGATCAATTGTTTACGCGAAAAACGGATTCTTTTACATTTAAAAATTTATTTTACTCAATTAAACGCGGTAGCCCTAGTAATTTAATCTGCTCGACATTCTCCTTATGTAGCATAATGCTGAAGATTATGGTTTGTTGAACTTGAATTAATTTGTCAATTAAGCACGCTTCTGTCTGTGTTGCTATTACTACACTATACAATGTAATGAAGAATTTAGGTCAACACCTGCAGCTGTATAAATAATACCGTTTTAGAGTAAGATAAGATGAACAATTTGTCAAAAAGCTCTTTAAATCATAGGCGTCTGGTATATTTTAGTTGATTAAAATAATTAAAGAAATAATAATTTTATAGAACTAACTGAATGTTGTATTAAATTAATTGATATTTTTAAAGTAGAAGAATTAACGAATTGCAGAATTGTAGCCTATTTTTTTGTAAATAATTTGATCTATTTGATTAAACATGTGATAGTTTCAGAGAGTGTAAACATAGAAATGTATGTCACTTTTCTCAACAATTAAATACCGAATTAAATACCAATTAAATTTCTTTTAAGCATGGTTGCCAGATATGATTTTTTGGACAATGGTTTTTAAATTACTCGAAAGCTAATTAAGATAGAAAAAAGATTGATTGAGACTTTTTTGTTGTCTTATATCACCCCTTAAACTAAAGCGTAATATCCCCTTCCACGCTGTATTAAAAAATACATTTCTCTTAGTTCTTTGGTTGATTGTTTTCATATCCATTCCGGAAATATAAAAATAACTTTTCGTAAAATTGCACCTGGATATCTGCTCAATTTCTTTTCAAAAATGTGGAAGTAAAATATTAAAAAAGTGACTAGTTAGTCTTATGTTGCCAAAAAATATTTACTTAATTTGCTATTAAATCACTTGCCAATTTATAATGATTTAAATAAATCTGACGTTACTTTTATAAGTATATATTGATATTGCAACAAGGAAGAGCGAAGAGATCATGCCATATAAATTTACCAAGACTTAAAAACAATTCTGCTTAATAGCCAACATTACAGCAAATAATATTAGATTGTGGTAGAAACTATTACCTAAAAATATTTCAAACCTGAACGAAATCAGGCAATTAGTTGCAATTTATTTTTTTTAATATGACATTGTAATACTATTTCAGCAATTTTCGAACGTCTGCCAAGCATTTGAATAGAAAAGGTCTACAGCAATAGGATTAGGATGGTAAGGAAGGAAATAGAAAACCTATATAAAAATCTCAAGAATAATGCTTACTTTGCTCTATTTCCGAATCGAATACCCTTCGAATCGAACGTGAATGGGTTTCAGATCTAAGATCTAAGAAATTGCACCAACAGCAACGAAGCATAATATTTACAAACGTCAATACAACGATGAAAAACGTAATTGTAAAGCTATTTAAATACTTAACTTATTTTTTATTCTTGTTCTTTAATTAACAAGAATCTCCGGGAATCTGAAAACCATCTCTTTAAAGAACTCGAAATTTTATTTTGTGTTGTTGGTATGTTAGTAACAATTATTTGCATCTCAATTTATAAACATAACCGTCAAATTTGAAGTTGTAAAAATCATAGAAGGAATAAAGGACACGCACATACCCTTTCTAAACTTTTATTTATTAATAGAATAGTTATTTGTGTATTTGGTGCGCGAAATGCTACTTGCTACTTTGCGAGGCGTAGCCGAGTCAAAATCTCATTCGAGACCACCAAAGTCATTTTGAGCACGAATTGAACACAACGTTTTTTTTACAGCGTTATTGAAATAACCGAAAAAGTACAAAAATATTTCCAAAAAATAACATTTTAATTTTTATTTTAGCGCAAAGTGGTCAGTTCCGTTGTTACTACGGAAACGACATTACTCAAATATGCATAAATCGCATAAATGCACGAAATATTTTTCGCTCTAAAGCGAAAAATCTAGAAGACTATTTAATGAATTTTCAACTGCTTGGCATACCTCGGATCGAGTGCGAAACAGTGACGGCTCGTCGGGGTGGACGGTGCCCACAACGACGTCGACGCTGATTAATAGAAATTAATCTTTAAGATAATTAAAAAGAATTAAAATTTATAAAGTTAAATTAGTAGATTAATAATATTTAATAACTTCTTAAACGGTTTTTACCCCATAATTTCTTCCATACGTTCAGTAATACGAGAAAATGCGAATGTAGTGTATTATTTTAACACGAT
The DNA here is from genome assembly GCA_929113105.1 of Agrypnus murinus. Classification (NCBI taxonomy): domain Eukaryota; kingdom Metazoa; phylum Arthropoda; class Insecta; order Coleoptera; family Elateridae; genus Agrypnus; species Agrypnus murinus. Next base: position 146,794,120 of record OV816029.1, on the reverse strand, counting down.
GGGACAGCCCGCTCCATCGCTATAAAGAAAGACATATATGTTGATTTTTTTAGTAAATGTGACATACATAAAAGAACCCTCGGCTCAGCAGGTTGTTGTGTATCGCCTCTTTCAGTTCCCCGGGTGGGCTAGCCCCACTGCGAAGGTTTGTTCGGGAGATGGGGGTTATTTCTTTCCCTGTTTTGATATAATATAATTAATTCTGCAACAAATAGACACTCGATAAAGCATTTAGAAGTTTAGTAAAACGAAAATAAAATTTTTTAAAATTATTTAGATTTTTGAAATTGATTATTATCTAATAAACCAATGCAAGGCGTTCACTAAATCACGCTAAATTCAGGTTATGCCTGATTTACGTATATATCTAGTGTCTAAATTACAAACACTACAAACTACAACAGGAATTATAATATTGTCGTAAAACTTTTATTTAGGAAATTTTGTGTTGTACACAACATACAGTGTATACATTAAATTAAATAGCAATATGTATAATTTCCCTGTGTTGCATTTGAAAATAGTCGAGTCAAAGCATTATGCACACATAGGCAACCAATTATACAGCACACTCTTATGATCATTAATATTGATAAATGTTAAATTGATTTAAATATAGTACAAACAAATCCTATAGCAACTAATTAACATCCAATTAACTGTTATGATGCTTTAACCTTTTCATAAAACTGACACTAAGTCGGGTCGCTTTAATAGGACACTAAATAAATATAGATCTAGGAAACATAATTAAAGTACACAAAAAATGAACCAAAATTTTTGAAATAACAAAAAAATAAAACTTTTGATATACAAAAAGAAAAAACAATCTTAAGAAAATTTAATGTCTTTTATCCGAGGAGTAATATTTCTGGCATCCTCATAATCTTAATTACTAAATTATAAATAAATAAAGACCTTAATTTTTTAAATTAAATCGGAATTTGGCGCCAAACGTTTATCAACTGATATAGTAACAACACAGTAATCCTCCTTTTTCCATATGGTTTACAACTAAAATGGTTGAAAGACAAACATTCACCTCTCTTTCTTATAATGTCCAAACAAATAGTATTAATAAAACATATTAAAATCCAGGTGCTTGCTTGATATATGGTAAGTCCATTTAATGATTAAATTTATAAATTTCCTTCCAACATCCAAATTATAACGAAGGTTAAAAGTTTATTATTCATATAAAGTTTTCTTCTTATAAATGAATAATATTCCATAAAAAATTCACAACACATTATTATTTCAATTAAAAGTAATTATTATTAAAACAAATAGTCAAATTCAAAGATCTTCGATGATTATTAAACACTTTGACATTTAAACAAAATGTAACCTATCATTTTTGACGTTTGTTACGTTTATAATTTTAAACTTCACAACATAACCTTTAAATTTTAAAATTTTACTCTGAATACATGTGAACTGCTTGAAACATCCAAAATAACAGAGAGTTTGTCACCATATCAGTGGTTCTTTTTATATCCTTTTTATATTCTGATTTTTTTGGTTACAAACAAAAGAACATTTAGAACGAAATATTACATAACCACCTAATTGTTTATAACTATTAACTATTGTTTAAACAAATTCAATAAATAGACAGAATACAGCCAAAAATTCCTTTTTGAATGATATACAAACGTACTAAATCCGCCTCTGCCTGGATCAGGTATAAGGAATTGAGAAATTTCACTGTAGCTTCTTTACGTCGCCGTCGTGAAAAAAGAGCATATCTTACTACTATTACGCAGAACAAAGATACTCTGAAATTATGGACTGCTTTGACTGATCTTAATATAATATTCAATAATAGCCATGACACTCCTAATACTTTATCTCATCCAAATTCAATTGGGAATTATTTTAGTTCATTTGTTCAGTCTACATCAAACAATTGCAATACTAAAATTCAATATTATTTAAATAATCAAAAGGTGACATCGCAAATCTTCAAGTTTTCTTTAACTACATAGAATACTAAGTTATTTTTACGTGGGGTACCTGCCTTTGCTCAACCCCCACGTTCCTTCCATGAGGAAGTGATTGGGATACGCCCAATCAGCGCGCAAGTTGCATAACCGGCAGTCGTGCAATTGCTACCAGATTGCTCACTGGTAGGAGCGAGGTTGCCTATCCACCCTCTACTAGCTAAGACGCGCATAGTGACCGAGCAGTTGAAAAGACACGCTGCTCACCCGCCGGCACCTCCCCCGGTTGCGAAAGAGCGGGGCGAAGCACCTCGTCCAGCAATAGGACTATTCCCCAACATGACGCTGTTATCATGTGGGACCACTGCCCGATCGAATCCAACCTCAAGTGTGGCAGGACTTGGTTTTTAAGCGGTTTTGCCACCCCGATCTACCAATTTTAGGCTTGGTGGGCCCTCGACAGAGCTTCTTTTAAGTCTACACGTTATAGACTCCCGGTGCGTACCCGAAATTGGTGAAGTTGTCTTAATAGTGAGAGGCTATGTATTCGCTTCAACTATCCTTAAGTGTAATGGCTTTCAGAGCTTCTCCCAATCACCGTACCCGGTTGCAATCCGGATCAAAGTGTGGCCGGGATAGCTCCTAAGCGCATTTACCTGGCGGCTTGCAGTTTCCCATCTGCCCAAAGGTCGGGATAAACCTCACTTCTAGTCACCGCACTAGAGATTCAGTCAAACAGCGGGTTCCTTTGGTGACCATAAATGACCTCAGTCAAACAGCGGGTTCCTTTGGTGACCTTACATGACCTAGGTCATGCAGCGGGTTGCTTGGTGACCATGAATGGCCTCGGCCAAACAGCGGGTTCCATTGGTGACCATAAATGACCTCCTCCCTAGGCGAGATTCGAATCCGCCCACACCGGTCTCCTCTACCAGGGCTCCCCCTGATCGGTCAGAGTTACCGTCGAGAGTTCTCACGAATTTCTCTACCACACACTTTTATCCTGACAGCTTCATCCGTTGCCCGTCAGCGGGTTGGGGTAGAAGACAGCCAGTTCTAGGGGTGAACGTCGTGTGGTCTCCCGTCCACCCAAACTACAGTCTTTAACTACAGTAGAAGAAGTTCATAAAATACTATCCAGTTTGAAATCGAATGCACTTGGTGCTGATAATATTTCTCTAGTGATGTTAAAGTATTGTAGTCCGTTTATAGATAAATTTATAACGCATATAATTAACTGTTGCTTAGAATCAAATTATTTCCCTTTAACTTGGAAAGGTGCTATAGGCCTTCCCTTGCCTAAAACTACAAATCCTATATCATTCTTTGATTTACGTATAATTAGTATACTACCCTGTATTTCCAAAATATTTGAAAAATTTTATACAAACAGATCTATTATTTTTTCAATTAGCACTCGTTATTACCTGATTGTCAGACCGGCTTCAGGGGTGGATATGGTACTGTTGATGCTCTAGCTACTGTCATGAACGATCGAGTCGAGAAATCAATAGTGATCTTAATACAATTCATCAACTGTCTTTGGAGCATAACTTAAAACTAAATAGCAGCAAATCGCATTTACTATTTTTTAGGAATAAAAATCAAATTACAACTGTGAAGAGTGATCATAATATATGCATAAACAACCAACCGTTACCAATTACTGATTCTGCAAAAAACTTAGGTTAAATTTTTGATAGTAACTTACGGTTTAAACAACATGTTTGCAAATTACTTCAAAAAGCTTATTCATCTCTGAAGCTACTGTATGCCAACAGAAATATTTTAACTTTTAGTCAAAGGAAAATGTTATGCGAAACTTTAGTTTTGAGCCACTTTAATTACTGCAATCTTGTTTATGGTCCCTGTCTTGATGCTAGTGATAAATATCGGATTCAAAAAATACAGAACTGGTGTTGCCGTTTTATTTTTAAGTTGCGCCGTTATGATAATATTTCACATAAAATTAAGGAATTAGGATGTTTGAATATGGAAAATCGTTGGAAGTGCCAGTTGGGATCGTTCACACAAAAACCAGCCGTTGTATATGAATGTATCATTACCGCAAACACGTAAGAATCCCGAAGAAAGAAAATTAGAAATTGAAAGCAGAGAAGAAGAAAGACAAAAGAAAAAAGAAGCCGAAGATAATATAATAAGTTTTGAAGATTTTAGAGCTAGGTATCCTTCTAAATTAAGTGGTATTGAAAACTTTTATGTAGCAGTAAAAGCTGATAAAATTTGTTTGCTGAAAGTAAATGTAGATGCTGAAATTCCGCATGTTTCCATGTCAGTTACAATCAAAAATGATTTATCTCTTACTGTAAGTAACAAAAATGTTAATATAACTGAAAGTGTATCCGTTAAGGAATTACTGACGGGGAACTATAATTGTAATACTTGGACAAAATTGAATGCATTAATATCCTTTATAAACCGTACTAACTTTGACTTTAGAGAAAAATTAGATGAGGTTATCGTACTTACCAAAAATGCATGTTCCTTAATTGGAAAATCTGTTGATATTGTTTGTGATTTAGGTGAAGGTTATGCCATTGAAAAAAGTAAGTTGACCTTTGTTAGAGATCAGCTGTCCTTAGTGTTTAGTAAGCAAAAAAGATATCCGGTTGACATGTTAATGTGGTCTAGTTTAATTTATTTTACTTTCCCAGGTGCATATACAAAAATACGCACTAGTAATATATTAAGTCTTCCTAGTACGAGGCATTTAAATTCACTGAAAATAAAGCTAGGTACTGCTAATTCAGGTTTTGATGAAACGCACAAACAGTACCTTACAGAAAAAATAAAATGTTTAAATGACAACGAAAAATATATTAACGTTATGTTGGATGAAATATATATTAAACCATTCATTTCATACAAAGGAGGGGAAATTGAAAGATTTGGCAGTGAAGGTTTCTAGTAATGAGATTGCTACTACTGTTCAAACCTTTATGCTATCTTCAATTCTGTCAAAAAACAAAGATGTTATTGGTTTGTATCCAGTAAGAAACTTAAATTCCAAACATTTAAGGACGCTTCTCATGGCAGTTATTGAAGCTCTAACAACAGCAGGTTACGTTCTTGTGTCTATTATATCAGATAATAATCGCGTTAATAGAAAAATGTTCGATTTAATGTGTAATGGTATCATGAGCTCGTATATTATTAATTCATTCAAAGAAAATCATAAAATATTTTTGCTGTTTGATACAGTTCACATATTTAAATCTATTAGGAATAATTGGTTAAATCAGTGTGATAGATATCAAACTTCAATTTTTCCACCATTTTCAGAAAACTGGAATTTATTATTAGTATCTGATACTTAAAGAATACCTGCAGAATTTAGTGACTTAAAGAAATTATATAATAATGATGAAGGTAACAGTATCAAACTAGCGCCTGCGTTAAACAAAAAGGTTTTATTTCCAACCAACATTGAGAGACAAAATGTAAACTTGTGTGTCAAATTATTTGACGAAAAAACTATAGCTGCTTTAGAAACTACTAAAAATGCAGAAGTCTGTGTGGTACTATACATTTTATGCAGATATCCTTAAGATGGTGGCGTATTGTTAACGTAAAGTCAAAATTACAAGGACACTTCAAAAGAGATATCTATCAAAATGCTGTTTTTCACAGGAACCACGAAAACTTAAAGTTTTTAGAGGCTGTAGTAGACTGGCTAGATAAATGGGACACATTAGGGATACCAGGTTGTGATACGAAAGGAAAGAACAAACGCAATGGAAAACTAACCAAAGAAACCCAATTTTCGTTCGCTCATACAACTAAAACATTAATTTTATTGTCGAAATTTCTTGTAGAAGAACTAGGCTTTGAATATGTAACTTTTGAAAAATTTCAAACAGACGATTTGGAAGCTCGTTTTGGACAGTATCGCCAAATGAGCGGAGCTACCTATCATGTGTCATTATCTCAAATTTTGGAATCTGAAAGAAAGTTAAAGATTTTAAGTTTAATTAATTTGTCGTCTAGTTCTAAGGAATCTTTTTTGCTGAAAGACTTTTTAAACAGTTCCCAAATAGCAGAATCGGAAGAAAATATTTCTGATACTTGCGATAAGTTTGACGAGTCTGTTTTTGAAAATAATGTTGATGTGTCCGAAACAGACCTAATGATTTTAGTATATATTACTGGATATATAGTACACAAAATAAAACAAACCTGTAAACCATGTTTCCTGTTTATGACTTACGAAACAGACATAGAATTGGATACTTCGGCCAGCATAAATAGTTATATTAAACTGCTTGATCGAGGTGGCCTGAAATATGCCAAACAGTTTTTTAATGATATAATAATAAATACTTATTCTTTGTTTCAAGTGCTAATTTCTGAGAGATACGAAACAACCTTTTTAAGTTTTACGTCACACAAGAGAATTCTTGTAGAATTAGCGTTAAAGAAATTAGAACTTTCAGGTTTTAACCTAAGTGAAAAACCCGTATGCGAATGTGGGAATTCAATACTCTCTCTATCAAAACACAGCATCAATACATTCTGCAACATTTTGCTTAATAATTATTCTAAAGTAAAAAATGACATCCGCAAAGAAAAAACTACGCCCAAAAGCAGAAGACAAGTACAAAAATTTGACAAATCAACCAGTTTACCAACATAATTTAATCTGCAATTAATAGTTTTGTAGAATGTCTTTTTATTTACAACTTTATTATTTATTGTTATATAATTTTTTAATTTAAATTACAATTTTCATAATTTTATTTTATTTATTAAATATGTTTGAGAAATTAATGTTTTCACTTATGCAGTTCTTGCACAGAGAAAGCTTATATGTTTTGTTCTTATTAACGATATTTACAATTTATTTATACTAAAATGTTTCCCTTATTGTTTTTTATTTCCTATGAGGGTATTGTCTATTTGTTATTTGTTTTAAATATGTAACAGCCAAATTAAAAAATAAAAGATTTTGTAATTCTGTATTATTTGACATAAAATAAATAACTTTTTAAATTATGACATATATAAATTACGTCGTATGTCCTCTGACACTTGTAGTGTATACCAATAAAGCAGTCTTAATGATTCATTGTTGTTAAAATTGATATTCATCAAATAAATAATAGTCGTTTCTTTTTTAAATTTGTCTGTTACAATTTTCATGTTGATTAATAGAAAAATAAATATATTTTACGTTCAGTTTTATTTATGTGTTTATATCTACAATGTTGTTTATTTTTTGTAAAAATCATCAAAGCAAATAAATGCAAAACAAAGTGTTTTTTAATTACATTTAAAGGGAATAGACAGTTCCTGCGAATTTATCTGAATAACACAAACCTTTGACATATTCCCACGTCTAAACTACTGGAAATAAGCATATCTATTATTTTGTGATTTATAGGAAATTTAATGCTCTATAATTTTGTTACGATACATTTTTTCATATCTGCCATGGTTTTCGCATGGTTTTGAGAAAACGTTCGTGGCGGCGGTATTTCCCTACTAAACGCTGCAGAAATTTCATCGGCTCTTGTGACGTCACCCGTTGCACTCCAGGCTCGTTAGCTATAGTAGGCTCTGCCTTATGTAAGGTGTACATAACAGTCAAAATCGTATATTGGCCAAAAATGTAAGTTGCGAAGTATTGCATTGACGCCGTCGATATCTTAGTAGATTCTATAATGTGCAGTGTATCTGTTAATCAGACCGAAAATGAAGCAGTGGTGAACTGCTTTGTGTTTATTGATTCGCATAGTTTGCATCTTGACGACAAGGTGGATTCTTATCTAATTAAAATCACCGTATACTAGAGACAGAAAACGCAATATAGCAAAAGTGCAAGGCTAATATTGTCACAGATGGACTATTTCGAAATGTAATTCAATTATTTTCTACATGTGCTTCTAACGAATGTTTCTATTCATCAAGGTTGCACGCATATAGTAGGTAGTGAAAGTCCACTGCTAAAAGCAGTATAACACGCATCTGCTTTGCACACCTGCATCCTGCTTGCTAGAGAGAGGTGTTTGCACACGTCTGACCTTACTACATTTCACGAAATCGCCCACATTACAATTTCCCCTGCACAGTTGCTACTTGTAAACTGCTGATCGTGCAGTTAAAAACCCTATATAAACGAAGTTTGCTCTAAGGGAGCTCAGTTTCTATCGGTCACCCACCGTCATCTTGAAGCCTGCCTTGGTAAGTGACTTTATTTTTACTTTGCTTGTAGTATACTCATGATAAGACTAGAATTTTCCATGGCTGACATAGTGATTACCTGACTTTCCTACTACTCGCTTGAGATATGTCTAGAGCTTGTCATGGCTGATATAATAATAATAATAATAATAATAATAATAATAATAATAATATTTATTGAATGCATAACGTAATTATATAATATAATGCAAAAAGAAAATATATAAAAAGCATAAAAAAGACAGAAAAAAAAAGTTGCATCCAAAGGGGCAAAAGATCGGCACAGCCGTTTTTCACTTTGCCCATACAAATATGGTTTCATATGTACATATATGCTTACTATTACAGTTGAGTTATACTAGCTTGTTTATTTAATAAAATATTTTTAAATCGTTTCTTGAACTGCAAAACTGTCGAACAATTTAAAAATAACTCTTTATATTCATTGAACATCATCACCGCAGTATATTGGAAACAGTTTTTAAATTTGCTAGTACTGTGCCAAGGTATGTTAAATGAATCTATATTTCTTAATGCTAGTGTATGCACAGTAGATCTTTTAACTAATAGTTCATATAAATAAGATGGTTGCGTTGAATGTAAGATATTGAACAACAATGTTCCATATAAAAGTGTAAATCTGAAATCGAGTTTCAATATTCTAAGTTGATTATAGTGTGGTGTTACATGTTCAGTGCGAGTGACTGAATACGAAAAACGTAAGCAACAGTTTTGGAGAATCTGGAGCCTGTTTTTCATATACACAGTTAAAAAATTAAAATATACAGAACTAACATAATCAATATTACTCAAAACTAATGCATTCACCAAACTCCACTTTATATCATGCGGCAAAATATCTTTGAAGCTCCAGAGAGATTTAAGTTTCATATAACTTTCACAACACTTTCGCACAACATGTTTTTCAAAATTTAAGTTGTCATCAATAATTAGGCCAAGGTCACGTGCACTTTCACTTACTGCTATACGGGTATTTCCTAATAGTATGGGTTCTTGTTGATTTGTTTTATTCAATGCTCTTCTTGTTCCAATACATAAGACCACAGTTTTTTTGGGATTAAGACGCAGACCATTTTTCTCAGACCATTCCATTATGTACTGAAAGTTACTATTAAGCTCTGTAATCAATATATCGACTTGCCTTGGTAAACACGACTTATATATTTGTGTATCATCAGCATACTGATGAATATTCCACTGGTGTTGTAAGACGTTAGGAAGATCAGCCGTAAATATAGCGAATAGAGTAGGACCTAATATACTCCCTTGTGGAACACCGTGCCGTACCATAAGCATTTGTGAGGTACTACCTTCAATATGTACTACTTGGTAGCGATCTGATAAATAGTCATCAAACCATTGATAAGCTTGGTTTGAGATTCCATAGTAATGAAGTTTTGCTAGAAGCAAAGTACGGTGTATAACATCGAACGCTTTGCTAAAATCTAAAAGAGCAAGGTAAGTTACCTCTCCATTATCTATATTTCTGGCTAAATCATTTGTGATCTTGAGCATGGCTGTAGTTGTGCTATGATTTTTACGAAATCCTGATTGTACGGATGGCAACAAATTCGTATTCGAAACGTAATTAACTAGTTGATCGTTTACAATTTTTTCCAATATTTTCGACATAGTAGGTAGAATGCTAATAGGCCTAATATCTTTCAATTCCTTTGCCTTGTTTACTTTTGGTAGGGGATTAATAATAGCGTTTTTCCATATAAATGGTACTTTACCGTTATCTACCGAGAAATTTAATATATGGGTAAGTGCGACTTTACAAAACGGCAACACAAGTTTTAGCATTTTTAGGTTGATGTTGTCCGCACCGCATGCGTTAGATGTTAATTTATTAACAATTTTCTCAACTTCTTCAACTGTTGCGTGATTAAATAGTGGCAGCTGATGATTTTCATTTAATCTATTATTCTTATAGTAATTTAATGTTTCATTATTAATCACTACATTTTCAATGCTGTTAAGTACAAAATTGTTTATTAGATCCGCATTTTTAATTTCATCTGCTATTTCAGATTTATGTTTACAATGAATATTCCACCGTGAGAAATCTTTCCATAGTAACCGTGGATTTTTTCTGTTTAACTGTAGTTGATGTCTAATATAAGCACACCTTTCATTCTTTACAGCTGTTGATAGGAAGTTTCGCAGTTGTCTATAATATACTAAATCATATTGTTTTCTAGTTTTCACGTATTTCTTGTATGCCTTCTTCTTCATTTCAATAATTAATTTTATGGTATATGTAATGTATGGTCGATGTTTATGCCTCAGTACACACATTTTAACAGGAGCATGAACATTAAATAATGCCGTAATGCTAGAATTAATGAAGTTTACTTTATCCTCTATATCTTGTAACTCAGATACGTAATCCCAATCAATTAAGGCCGCATCTCTTTCGAAATTATTTAGATTGAAGTACTTGTAGTCGCGATACGTTACTGTTGTAGGTGGAAGTTTTTTAATTGTGTAATCTAGCTCACAGTAGGTTAGCATATGATCAGTACCGTTCAATAAATCGATATTGTCACACTCTACGACATTAACATTCTTACTGATACATATAACATCCAATAAAGTGGCAGAAGTATTCGTTATCCTTGTTGGCTGCGTTACGATCTGTTTCATATTATAAGACATAATAAGATTGTTAAACTTTCTCGAATATAATGTGTTTTCATCTAAATTAATATTTACATCCCCAACAACTAAGAGATCATCAACTTCTAACATTACATTTGAAAAAGTTGATTCTATCTCGTCAAAGCAGGAGTTACATATTTTTGGTATATATATAACGCCCAAACCAATTTTAGTTTCTGCGAATCTTATAGACAGCCACAATTGTTCAGTGCTGGTCATTGCTAAAAAATTTGTAGATATAATTTTAATACTCAGATTGCTTTGAATATACCAACATAATCCTCCGCCTCTGGTAATTCTATCTGCGCGTATTAATTCATAGCCAGGTATATGTACAAGAGATGAGCTAAATTCTGGAGATAACCATGATTCCGATACGGCAATTACATTAAAATTATTATCTTTGACAAATTCACAAAAAGTACTAAATTTTGAAATAAGAGATCTTATATTTACATGTGCTAGACGTAGCGATTTACATTTTATATTATTGTGTATAACGGGTTTATTCAGTTTTTTGAAGAAAGATTGTTAGTAATTATTTTGGGTATTCCATTAATGTACTTAATTGTCAAATTTTTCTCACCTTTTTGTATTCGATCATTCAAGTTTTTACGTAGTTCTTGCAAGTACTTGCGCTGAGTTGGCGTTTCATCCGAAGATACGCGTATAGAAGTATCTGAATGTATTAGCATTTTCTTCTTTAAAATGTCTTTAGCATCTTTTGGACTTTTTAGTACTACCTTGATTGGTCGCTTTTTATCTTCAGTTATTTTCCCTAAACGGTAAACCTGAAAATCGCTTTTATCTATATTATGTACTTTTTGTATGACTTCTATAACGCATGCGATATCATGATTCTTGCGAGTATCAGCAAGTGAAGATGACGATTCTTCGACATTATAAAGGATAATATTGGAAGCTCGTTTGTTCCTCTCATCTACTTCGTTAATAATAGTTTCCATAACTTCGTGTGTTAATACTTCTAAAGACGTAACTACTGTTTTATTTTTTAATTCCTGCAGTTCAGTAGAGAGTTTTGTTATCATATCTTTTAGTTCCAATATTTGATTTCTTTCAATAACACAATTATCGCAGAAAAATGTTGGTCTGGATTTATCACTAGTATTCAGCAATTGTACGTCTGCTCGAGATAGCCCTGAACACGAGGAGTGAAATGGCAAACGACATTTATCGCAGACACAAATGACTTCTTTTTCTGGTGTTAATGCTTTGTTGCATAATCCACAGTTCCTTATTAATGGCATTTTATTTATATTTCTTTGTGTAACAATTTTAAATTTTATTATTAACGGATTTGTTATTAAATAAGCACTTAAAACGGAACGCAAAATGTACACGCGTACACGTTAACATTTGATATGTGAATATGGTGGTTACGTGATTTTCCAACTGCGTACTTAGATGTTTAGAACTTTACATGGTTGACATGGTGATTACCTGACTTTTCTACTGCCTTTCTATCAGTTTGTAGTTATTATATTATATAGTAACTATTAAACATTATAATGAACATATTATACTGTTATAAGTTGAACTTTTCGTTTTAGTCTGTCTCTACCCTTAACGTCCCTAGTCACACCAACCACCAATTGTGGTAATATGGCGTACCTAACAATAAGTGGGGAGCATAAGTGCTTAGGTTTTCCTCAGAAATTTTCACTGCTTTATTTTGTAAAACAAATACTCTTTAAGTGTGTGATAAGTGCCTAGGCTTCAATAGATATGGGACAATTATGTATCATATAGGTACAAATTAGAAAAGCAAAATTAGTGTTTCCAGCCGCTTTTTTATTGCTTTCCGTGTAAGCACTGAATTCATAGCAACCCTTAAATAAATTGTATATAAGTTAAGAGTAAAAAACATCGATCGTAAAGAAAATAACGCTCAAATGTATCCCAGACAAGGTCCATTGAACTATTTTGAGCTTTCTGTAAAACAGAAGATACTAAACGAAGGAAGCCTGCACAGAGAGAAATACTTCATAAGAGCTTTGCACTATATTGTTCAAAACGGTGTTGGAGAAATTTATATTATAATTGTAGAATCGTATTGTCCAGCGTTGTGTAGGTTTTCGTTACTGAATTGTCTAACAGGAACGTACGACAATTATTTAACACAGTCAGATTTAGTTATGCATTCTTTGGAACAATGTTATAGAGGATAAGCTAGCATATTATGTTGAAGTATAATTGTAAAAAATGTTTAGAAAAATACAATATTTTGTTTGAATGAAATCATAATCCAGTGTTCAAACTGCTTGCTACTAATTATTGTGTTTCGGAAGTTTTGAAACGGACTAAAATCTGGCCCACGTTGGACCGGCAGTGAAACAAACTAAAAACTCACAAACGAAACAAGGCCCCGCGGTTGGGCGCCAGTGAAACAAAGCTTTTTTAGCCATGGTAAAATAACAATAAAAACTATAAAATTATATATACTTACTGTATCTAAGAAACTCAAAATATCTGCCACAGCTTGAGATTTAAACTCTCTCTTACAAATTAATTATTCAAGTCGTAGGTATTGGTTCCACAGCTGTATAAATTGTGAAAAGGAGTAGATAAAGGTCTCAAAACATAAATAATAACTCAAAAAGGGCGCCATCTGATTATGAAGCTTAAAGTATTGATTATAAATAACCAATTAATGATGTTAATTGAATAAGCATTAAAAATTATTAAATTCATTAATCAGAAAATGAATAAAATATTTAGTTGAATCAAAAAGATTTTGTCTATTTAAGATTTTGTAGTCAAAATGAAATAAGATGTTCATAATTATATGGTTCCGTTTTCTAGATCCTTGGTTTTGAACTGAAAACATTTATTTAACAGGAAAAACATATGGTTGAGACAAAACAATACATATATATAAAATAAATAAAACACCACTAGTACATTTATTACAAGTCTAATCAATATTCATTAGATCGTAATTATACTAAAGTAAATCAAAAAGATTCATATAAGACCTTTCAATAATTAACAAAAATAACCAAGAAGTTTATAAGATCGACCAAAAGAATTATTCAATAAATTTTATTCAGGTAATAAAGTTTAAGTTGACTTGACTTTGTTGACAAAATCTATAAACAAATATCTAAAGGATATTATGCAAATTAGATTAATTCAATTATTATCAATTTGGATGATTTTAAAATACATTAATTTTAAAGATTTCTAAATAAAGTAGAGAGCTCTCTTCCTAAAGAAAAATTGCAACATTCTTTAACTAAAAGGTTCTTAACTAACTGCATTATAAAACAATCACTTAAAAAATACGGTACCTTGAATTTCATCCACCAAACTCGTGGAATACAACACATACAGTCTAGGAGAAATTGGAAATTGGCCTTTATTTCTGAAAATTGTGGTTGAACTCGGCGTTGTCTTGAAGTGTTGATTTTCAGTACCAGAAGCTCGATTCAATTTAATTACTGTCATTCGCCCATATGGTTTCATAAACAAACTGGGTCGAGCACAAAAAAACCAAGATTTTAAAATGTTTATACGTAATAACGAATTTACTTTCATTTAGAAAATAACAATAATGTTTCAAGAACTTAAATTGTTTTTAAATCACTAGTAGCACTAAATGCGTTTAAATTCTTTAAGCGGAATTTTAGTTTATAAAAATACGGGAGTCGATCATTAAATTCTGGATCGATTACAATTGATTTTTCCTGAAGAAAACTGCACTGGTCTTAAAACCAAACGAAACGAAATAATTGTTTTTAATAGTTCTTTACCAAAAAGTGAAACACCTTTGTTTACTCGCGTTACAAAATTATAAATCTTTCTAACACGATTTATCGAGACGGAATTTCTTTTAAAACTGGCACTTTGCACAAAATAGCACTGAAACGGTACTGTACTGTATTTAGATTTATAGCAAATCTAAAGAGTTTAAAACTAACTGTAATTTGGTAGCAGTGATTATAGATCAATCATTATTGATCTGAACTCAAACGAAGAACTCGCACACCCCAGGTCGAAGTGTGAACATTTCTAATATCGACCGCAATCGACCGCTTGCTGTAAGGGTGCAGTGGCGAATCTCTTAGCGTCAACACCAGCGAGGGTTTTTATCACGTCGGGTCCCGAATCTCCGCGTGGTTACATCTGTTTTTATGCAGCAAGGGCGCTTTTTACTTGACCTTCTATAGGATTCTAGACTCAAATACAAAAAAGTAGAACCGCCAGAATTCGCGCGCCAAACTTATGCGGTGGTACAGCGTCTGGCGTGTAGACAAGATTCCTACGCCGTAAACTGACTTAAATTTAAAACGCAGATCACTAACAAAGGAAATTGTATTTTCGAATCCTGTATTCTCAGAATGTTAACAGAAATATCTCTATAAAATAAGTTGACCAATCACTTCACACAGTTTCTTATCAAGGTCTTTCCCGAAGTAATCGATATTATATTAAAATATAAGCAAACAAATACTGAAAAACATCATTCTTGGTAACACCACGTTGTTTAATTATGTCAAATATAAAATAATCCTTTCCTAAAAGTACTTTCTATAGGAAATGTTTACATGATGAAATGCTGATTTAAATAAAGCGAAGTCCACAGGACCGAACTTAAGATTTTTAATAAGACTAAATGCAAAATTATGCATACTAAATGCTGTTGGTAAATGTACCCGTTACAGTTTATAGATGACATCTTATAGATGTCACCACTTGTAATTGTCGCTATTAATGTAAATTCGAGATTTATATATAAACTGGCGACAGCAAAAGGAAATTTCAGTGTTATACCTGTATATACTATACATTGTATAGTTATATACATATTAGCTACATATATTTTAATATATGTAAAAATATATATTTTATTTGTGATACCTAACCTTCTGTAGAGAATATTTGTGCCAGAGTATTTCACAATTTGTATAAAAGTGAACAAGTAATTGTGTTAAATACTATTAAGCAATTGTGGCACAACTAGCGCAACAATTGTACAATTTTGTATAAAATTGTATGCAACAACATTACACATTCGGTTTTAATAAGGAACACAATTTGTTATGAAAACTTATAGACAACTATTCAACTATTGATTCTACAAAATTACTATTGACTTCCACAAAATGTTATATTAGAGTTTATACACATCCTTAGAAAAAATTGAAAACATTATTTAAAAAATCTTGACAAACTAAATGACACAATCTTGTTTTATAATTCTACACAAATTGTCCCTGTCACTTTTTTAAGACCAATTTGTTTTACAATACCACACAATTGTTGATGAAATTTAAATACATTTTTCTCTGTGTGCCAAAATCAGAAATTCACTTTGTGAAATTTAGAAACCGCTACTAGCGGCTTAAGTATTATGAAAAACTCTCAGTTCGGTAAAAAAAGGAATATATGAGCCTTCTAAATATAAGAATTAAGGTTCTCCTAACTTGTTATGTAATAATAAAGCTCATACCATTCGCAAATTTGAGTAATTATTTTATTAAATTTAATTTATCTGACTACTTATAGAACTTGTTAAATAAAACCGAACCATTAACGATTAGTATCAAAAAATGTTCAGTTTACTTCATTTTTTAATATTCTCTTGTATTTGTCCGTAGTAAATAGGACGCTGCTGTTATCAAGGTTGTTATTTATAGATGCTCCCAACGCCTAAAAGCTTCTGAGTAGGCAACACATTTTACTTGTATTGGATACTACGTATAGGAAAAAGAGCTGATTAAATTATTAGTAAATATGATAGATATTTTTTTTAAAATGTATGTTCAAATTTATAAGATATGTTTTATTGATTGTTCATATGTTTTATAATGCAAAAAAAGGATATCTCTTTTGTATTAGGAGAAAGTATGCAAATTACGAGGCAGCTTGTAAGATTATGCGTTACAATATATTGCATTCAAAAATAACCAAATAAAAGCATTAGGTTAAATTTATTGGTTATTTCCAGTACTATTCATTTCATAATGATCTAGGACAGCAAGGCTAATATGATCCTATTTCTTTCCAGTGTAAATGCATAGGATAAAATCATAAAATATAACATCATAACTATTAGTCTTGCTGTCCTAGATCATTATGAAACCAACAGTACGTATGCATTTTACCACGAACAGACGTGGTTTGCTATAAAAATACACCTTTGCATCTTTGCATCGTGTTAAATTATCCCCAAGTAAAATGAAAGAGGTTAAACGACTAGTACATTTTGAGCATTTATGTATTGTTGGTTACATAATCATATAGTAAATCCAATGGTTTGATATGATTATTTCAAAATGCATTATACTAGCTCTTTTAATTTAATAGCACTGTATATGTCAATTTAACATAGAGCGCGTTTCACATAATATTAGCTACTAGACATAAAACGCAACAAAAAAAGTTTAATATTATTAGCGCCTATTTTTCAGAGTACCTAATTGAGAGTAGAAAGTTTTTAAAAGTGATGTCACTATACAGGGTGTCTCATAGACCACACACCGGACTTTACCACCGCATTTCTGATGGCATTTGTAACAAGAAATCTTAATAAAGTTTTTTGTTTAGAGAAAGTTCAAATTTTTAATAATTTTGACCGACGTTTTCAGAAATGTACGTATAATTGATGTAGGTCAGGTGTTAAGTCGAATATGATTAAATGCAAGCTCTTTAGAAATTGACACCATCAGTAAAAACGTGACATCTGTTGAATTAGCACAAGGATGCAGACGGTGCAAATTCCGGTGTTGAAAGAACTTAAAAGGTTCTATTAATCCGAGGGATTCCCCTGTATTGTAATAGGAAACGCAGACAGAAATTACATCATTTTAATACTGACCCATTTAATAATACATTAAATTTGACTTGTTATTCTTTAATAAACATAATTAAGTAAAGACGATAATTTAATCTATCCATCAATAGTTATTGTTATTTTTTTATTTATTATTTATTTTATTGGAAGTCTAAAATCTAAATACAGTAGTACACAGTTCTTTTAGTAAAACCTTTCTTTTTATGTTTTGATAGAATGACCTTGATGGATGGTAATTTGATTACATAGTATAAAAACAATGCCTAAAAAATAAGTAAATACTGTTATACTATTTTATTAAAAACTGCAGTAGTAGTAAGTAAATGTTCCTTCAAGCCCAAATCTCCCCATGTTATTCTTATGGGATTTTCCTATTGAAGGCAGGACAATTTAATGAGGTTATGTGTATCAAAACTTGCCGTCCTTTCCGCTAGATGTCAGCATGGATGTGGGGTTGAGTGTTTAGGCGGGAAAAAGGTGAATGTGATGCTTGTCCGTGATTGGTCGGAGCGAGTTGCCGGGTAAAAGAGGTTGTCGCATGTGTCGCTAGATGTCGCAGTGGGGCGTGTGTTGGCGGGAAAAAGAGTAAATGTTATGGCTCGTGTCGTGGCCAAGAGAGAGAGAGAAAGAGGCGTTGGGGAAAGAAAAAAGGGGTTGTTGCGTCACACTTGGCGCAAGATGTCGCCGTGCGCGTGAACGCGGTCGGGCGGCCCGGGTTAATTAGAAAAATTTGTCGGGGCGTTACGTGGCTGGGTGGGGGGGTGTTCCAGTGGTGCGACGGCCGAGTGGACCGGCGGTGCGATGGACCAGTGGCACAGCGAGGCGTTGAAACGGATTAATTTGAAAAATTTGGCGGGGGCTTGGTGGTTGCGTCGCCTCGCTGCTGGTCCGTAGAATCAGATAATAAGGTGGTGGTGCTGTAAATTGCAGGGATAAACATTTTATTAAAGGGGGCCTGAAAGAATTAATATACAATCATCGTTCTAATTAGCTAGATGTAAATACAATATTAACAACATAAGCGTATTGCAGATTTTCTCTCTCTCTCTCTCTCTCTCTCTCTCTCTCTCTATTTTCTTTAATACAATTAATGAATAAGTAGCCTACAAAATACAATAATAATAATAATTAAAGGAAGAATGCGTCTTTTTTCTTTCTCCTGCATGAAAATAAAAATAAACATTCTCTTCATGGATGATGTCGCCAGTTTTTACTTCAAGTATTGCATAGAATGACGTTGCAGGCTGGAAAAAAATAAACATTAAATTTTTGCGCTTTAATTAAATAACATTCTCAACTTACCTGCATCTGTTTTTTTGATATTGTAAAACAAACGCTGGAGCAGGTATCGAGCATTATATTTTACACACTATAACAAAACAAAATATTGATTTAGGAAAACAAAGCATATACAGGGGATACTTACTAATTATATCCGTTCAGTTGCGAAATCTTGCGAACAAACTTCTTTCTCTGGCATGAAATTAAAAATAAACATTCTCTTCATGGATGATGTCACCAGTTTTTACATCAATTATTGCATAGAATGACGTTGGAAGCTAAGAAATAAACATTAAATTTTTGCGCTTTAATTAAATAACATTTTCAACTTACCTGCATCTGTTTTTTCGATATCGTAAAACAAACGCTGGAGTGGGAAGACATCATATTTTACGCACTATAACAAAATGAAATATTGATTTAAGGAAACAAAGCATATACAGGGGAATACTTACTAATTATATCCGTTCAGTTGTATAATTTTACTAAAAGACTTTTTTCAATTTACACTATTAATAAATAAAACTGAAAGCGGTTGAGTTTTGTTCTTTAATAATATTTTTATTGATTAAAAGATGCGAGTTTATGTTTAAAATAAACAAACCACATTACATATGTGCACAGATCTGTTCAACGCCTGGTTTAAAACTGAACGCTGTGCTATTAAAGAGTTCCCGCGTTTATTAATATTTATGTTTAGAAAAAAACTATAAAATGTTTTTCTTAATGTCGCGCCATAATAAATTTTTGCCCTGCAATCTAAAATGTCATGGCATGATAGATTACTTCCTTTCAGATAAAACAATATCATTAGCAGAGACGAGAAAGATTTGTTGATAAGCCTGTGCAATACGGCGGATTATCTGCGTTCCAATAATCTTGTCTAGTAATGTTTCCTTATGTGATTTAGATGAAATAAAAGCGTTATATAAAAAAATAATTCAACTCACAATCATCACATTAATTTTATCAGTCAATCTTTAACAGTTTGTACCATTAAGATTCATACATGAATAAGATGTTATATACAAGCTCCACGCCACTGTCTTAATTTTATTGTATGCTGTAGTTGATAATGACTAATGTGAAATTTAAAACGAACATGTGCGGAATTGGAACACCTGGGAAGTCATCCGGTTTCTTTATAAATTAAATGAACATCAACATATAAAATTGCTTGGACGACTATCTAAATGCTTCATTGCTTGATATTTGTCGTTTGATTTACAAAACAACAGGAGTGTATAAAATTTCACATTTAAATTAATATTTACTTGTGTTTATTCCATTTATAAATGAATCGTTGCTTTGGACATCCATTGCATTATTTTACATTTATTTCTTGTATTCATCTATTTTAGTTGTAAAAATTAATTGTTTTATGAAGTGTATTGTTCGAAGTGTCGACAGTTGACCTTGTTAGGGGTGTTTAAAAAACATGCAACTTATGTGTTATTGCTTGTAAAATAAAAAAAGTCTTGAAGTTATGTTATCGTTTTATGAGGGTGTTTTACGTTTTCGATTCGCGTCAACAATTAAAATTAGTTGCACCTTGCACTCGTATAAAAAGGTCGCTCTAAAGCATCAGTGTTTTAGTTGAAACAAGCGGTTGGTGTAATTAACATACTCGTTTTGAAAACCCGTTCGATTCCGTGATTTCAGTTTGTGAAATTAAAGTGCTTCGAGGACCAATTACTCCATTAACGCACGGCGTTAATTATTATTATTTAATTGAAAGACTGAATTGTATTTTATCCGTCTTAACATAATGGATATTACCAGTTTACAAAATCAGGTTACATTGCTTGAGGATTATTTATCAAATGCAACAACGCCTGAAGATTTTCGCAGGTTATCAACCCTGAATGATGAAAATACGGGATTAACAATCCAACAGATAAGAAATTACTCAAATGCAGGAATAGGAGATAAACGAAAATTAGAAACGATTTTGACCAGATGTAAATACTTGGATGCGAGGATAAAACAATCCCTTATTATAACAGGTGAAGGAGTTAGTGATGAAAGCAGCGTAACGTATTATGACGTAGGTTTTTCATTTTTTATTGAATATTCTCATTTTGATTGATTGTATTTTGCATGTTTTAGCTGGAATCAGCGTTCAAAGGGCGTATTAAGACTGGCATAGTGATCAACAACAATATCTTAGATCCAAAAGAGTTTCTCGAGGAAGCACAACCCATTTTTGTGGATAAAATTGAAGCATCCCTTCAAAACCGAATACCTAACAAGAAAGCCAATGTCGTTTTATGTGCCGATTATAAAATGAAACTGGATGAAACAGTACAGGCCAAGTAGTTTAACACTTCAAACTTCATTATATCGAGATACAGCGACCTTATTTCTATCTTCAGGGACATGGAGATTTCTTTATTATCACAGGTGCGTATATAAAGTTTTAAAAAACTCACTTTTAATTAGTTTTTACCCTTTTTTACAGATGGAAACGTTTCAGGAAGTAAGCTCCGGGGACAGTTTTAGTCGTATTAATTCTTTAGCCATAAATATTAATAAATATTCACCTTTAAGAGCTGCTAAATTTATCGAGTTGCCTACTGTAATTAAAAGCAAGCACGCAATTATAAATGTAAAAAATACGGATAACGAATGCTTCTATTACGCTCTAGTTTCCGCTCTTTATCCATGTAAGACACATCATAGAGAATTACCATCCTCGTATCCGCAAAATTTCAAACAACCATTTAATATTAAGGGTATTAAATCTCCGGTGAAAATTATGGACATTCCCAAATTTGAACGTCAAAATCCTAACATTTCCGTTAACGTGTACGGGTTGCAGGGTAGTAAAGTGATAGGTCCTCTTTATCATACAAAATATAAAAAACAACAGCATATTAATTTGCTGTACGTGAGAAAGAGGAAAGCATCTCACTACCGCTGGATAAAGAATATGTCCCGTTTATGTAGGTCAACCATCACCAAGCACAGAAACCGTACTTTTATATGCGACAGGTGCTTAAGACACTTCAGGAGTGTCTAATCGTTGAACAATCACCTGGATGATTGCGAAAAGTTCGATGCAGTTCTCATAGAATTTGGTAAACCGGGCGAAAATACGTTGTCTTTTAAAAATTTAAATTTTAATTTACGTCATCCCTTTGTTGTATACGCCGATTTTGAATGTTTAACAGTGCCGTGTAATCAAATTGATGATGATGCTGATGTTACGCATTTCAAAAGCTGTACTATACCATACCAAAGACATATATACCTTTCGCTGTCGCATACCAGGTCGTTTGCTCGTTCGATCCCTCCTTATCACATTATAAAAGTTATGTAGGAACAAATCCTCAAAAATGGCTGGTTAACGAGTTGATAAAAGAAACCGCAATAATAGAGGAAAAGATAAAAATTAACATTCCAATGTTGCCGCTTACATTCGAGGAACAGCAGGGGTATGATAATACAACACTGTGCCCCCATTGTTTGGAAGAATTCAATGAGGATTTGGTTGTCAAAGTTAGAAATCATAACCATTTCACTGGGAAATTCCTATCGGCCCTTTGTGAAAATTGTAACCTGCAATACAAATGCGGTAATTACATTCCCATATTGTTTCATAACATGTCAGGCTATGATAAACATTTTATAATTAATGAATTAAATTTCAACCGTGGACCGGTAAATATCCTCTCCGTGACAAGGGAAAATTACATTTCAGTATCGAAAAAATGTGCTAAGCTGACATGGAGGTTTATAGACAGTTATCGGTTCTTAGCTAGAAGCTTGGATGTTTTAGCCAATAATTTAGCCCCGGAAATGATTAATTTTGTTCGCGAAGCCTTTCCAAATCCCGAACAATTTAATTTAGTACGACGTAAAGGTATATTTTGTTACGATTATATGAATAGTTGGGAGAAACTCAATGAAACGGAATTACCGCCGAAAGAATCGTTTTATAATGCTCTTCGCGAAGAATATACCAGCTCCAAAGATTACAAGCACATTCAGAATGTATGGAAAACATTTAACATAAAATCGTTAGCGCAATACAGTGAACTTTATTTAAAGTGTGACGTAAAAATTTTAGCTGATGTTTTTGAAGAGTTTCGC
The DNA here is from genome assembly GCA_929113105.1 of Agrypnus murinus. Lineage (NCBI taxonomy): Eukaryota > Metazoa > Arthropoda > Insecta > Coleoptera > Elateridae > Agrypnus > Agrypnus murinus. Next base: position 146,771,098 of record OV816029.1, on the reverse strand, counting down.
GATCTATGATGAAAATATACGATTTAGACAGTGTACATTTTTATACGGGGCCCGGATTAGCGTGGTCAGCTGCTTTAAAGTGTACACGTGTAAAACTAGATTTGTTGACCGACATAGATATGGTGTTTTTTTTCGAAAAAGCGATAAGAGGCGGGATTGCCCAATGTTCGCATAGATACGCAAAAGCAAACAATAAATATATGAAAGAAAATTATAACAAGAAGGAACCTTCAAGTTGTTTGCTTTATGTAGACGCCAATAACCTTTACGGTTACGCAATGTCCGAAAGTTTACCGTACGGGAATTTTGAATGGTTGGCGGAAAATCGGGTTCGCGAGATATATTAGAAAATTTTAAATGCGATGAAAAACCGGATTGGGAAATGTATACCGATCGAGCGTGCATGCTCGCTCTAAACATGGTGGTTGACGAGGAAGAAGCCCCTACCTCATTAATTTAGTATACCTTAACGTGCCCCGGGTAATTCATGACAAAACGTCAGCGTTTCCCTCTTGCCCGGATCATCGGCGACCTTCTACGGCTTTAAATAATTGCCCCCAAAATTAATGTTGACTATGTTCCCGAAATTTAAATACGTTTTACACGTTCGAAACCTGTTTCAATGTTTATTGTACGGTCTGCAATTAACCAAGGTTCATAGAGTTTTAAAATTCTCTCAACGGCGATGGCTCAAACCTTACATAGACTTGAACACGAATTTAAGGGCTAAGGCAAAAAACGAATTCGAAAAGGACCTCTTTAAGCTCATGAACAACGCGGTTTTCGGTAAGACCATGCAAAACATCCGGAAACATCGAAAGATCAAATTAGCGTACTCTTTTAGAAGCGCCCAAAAGTATATCGCGTTACCGGAGTTCCGTTCCTGTACGATATTTAAAGAAAATCTGGTCGCCGTCGAACTAAACAAAACCGTGGTTAAATATAACCAACCGGTTTATTTGGGAATGGTGATTTTAGACTTGTCTAAATTATTAATGTACTCTTTTCATTATCGGTTTATGTTAGAGCAACCCTGCCCCGCCATCTTGCTTTATACGAACACGGACGGAATGGTGTATGCTTGTGCGAAAAGTAACGACGGACTAGATATTTATGACATTATACGAGAGGAAAGCGTGAAAGGATCGGAGGGTTTACTCGATACGTCCGATTACCCCCCAGACAATCCCTATGGAATAAAAAAGTAAATAAGAAGGTTCCTGGTAAATTCAAAGACGAATTAAACGGAAAACTTTTATTTGTAAATGGGTTGTATTTATTGACGTTGACTTCTATAAATAACAGCTGCTCCAGTACCCAACCGGTAAGGACCCTACAATTAGCAATCGAATCGTAACCCGTAACTATTCATTACCTCAGTTCCGATCATTAAAGTCGGACATCTTCGTATCCAGCACCTCAACGAAATCATCATACAAATCGGTCAGAATCAAAGTCACGGTCACAATCTCATTTTGCGTATTAAACGATTTAATTTCGTGCAAATTTTGACTTTCCAAAAAGTACATTCCGAATATTTCTAGATTGACTTTCACACTACGAAAGCGCCGAACGTTTCTTTCTAATAGGGTTAACACATTTTCGCGGGTCTCATCAGTAAATTCTCTGAGATTTATGTGATGATTTCTCACCGAGGCTCGATAACTGGCTATACGAGCCTTGAACGCCGCCTCCAGGACCACCACTTCCTCCGACTGAACTGAAGCGGCATTTCGATGATTGTGGCTGTTGCTTTGTAGATGTCCAACGTAGCCATGTCGTGGAACATCCAGCTCGCACACATTGCAATACACCGTCGCGGAGGCTTTTCCTGAAACAATTGCACAGATCACTAACGCTAAAGCCGTTAACAATGTTTACACGTACCTTGCGGGGAGGTTTTTTCGCTTTCTTAGGTGCAGGTCCTTCACCAGTATTCCCTACAGCATCCGAAGCTCCCCCAGCTGCAATCAACAAAATACTCGTATCACATCATACAACCTCACAGGAATGGTTACTTACCGCTCGTGGATGGGTAGTCCAGCGGTCCACGGCAGCTTTCTCTTCGGTGACGGGTTAAGGCATCCCGTCGGGTAAAGGACACACATGCATATTCTTAGTAATCAGTAAACGGGAACGCACTGGCAAACGATAAAGCTTTTACGTCAACTTTTACCACTAACATTCGCGATACTGATTTCCAATCGGGACGACGAGGACGTGTTATGCAAACCCGACCGGGATAGGAAGAGGACTGGGTTATTGTTAGTGGGAGGTCACAGTTATACATAACTCAACATAACTAACTTACTCGAACTTACGTAACTTGCTCGCACTTTTCGTAACTTGCTGCAAAACACGGGGTAAAATTTAAAAGTAATTTTATTACAATAAACTAATTTTAACTCACTTACTTATGCGCAAGTCCTGCACTTCTCGTACCTTCCCGCGTCCCGTGCTGCATCATAATTATGCGACACGGTGATGTAATTCTGCCGACATTCGGCACATAGCACCCGCTTGGTAAACCTCCCCCGTACCAGCACGGGCCGAGACCTCACCACGTTGCTGATCTCGGGCTATGAACATTAAAATAAAAATATATGGTTCATATCTATGTGTTTTGTAGTAATTTTGTTAAATTATTTAGTTACGTACCAGCACTTCCATCGTTTCTTCCTACAGGTCTACCTCTACGTTGCCAACATCGTCCCCGAGGATCTCCGTATCTTCGCTCCACACACTTGATCCCCGAGACGCTGGTCGGTCGACCTCCGGCGACGAACTTTCTGGTGCACTTTGGTTATTCATTTTCACTGTAGCTGAGTGCTGCAGTTTGAAGTTATAGATATATCTATGCCCCCACTCCTTTCTATGTAAATACAATCTCATTGACCTTGCCTTGTTTCGTCTGTTCTCAACAACGTCTGCGGAATTTCTTTGTTCTCGTCTGCGAAATTTCTTTTGTTCTAACTACATGTAACATTCCTGCCTGTCTGGTGTACTTCTTACTCTTGAGGTTGTGTTGACCTTTCGTGTGCATTCTTTTATAAACATAGTTAGGAAAGAGTCTCATTGAAATTCTAATGGTATGAAATTTTTCTTTTAAATCTTAGTTTCACTTTTGATTTAATCGTTAAATTAATGTCTAGGAGAGACGGAGATCGGTCTTAAATGAAACGATATAATGTGACATATACGTGGTTTATTTAACTAAATACATATGCAATTGTTTACACTTTATGATTGACTTTGATATATCAGAGGATTAGATATTTCAAAATTTACCACCTTTTTTTTGTTTACAGAGTACATTTATCTTTTATTTAAGGAATATATCATACATGGTACATACTGAGGTGAGGGGTGGGATCCAAGGTCATGGTATACTGAGTTGGCGAGTGAGATCCAAGGTCATGGTCTTTAATGGTAACGATAACGAACGATACAATATGTTCCCATGCTGACACCAACTACTGCGATTAACAGGGTGCCCAAGGTCACCAAGGAAGCGTAACACGTATCACTGCTGACTTTACATTGTTCTACCGGATTATTCCCGAGGGTTTGCCACTCGCTATCCATGGTATATGTTGGGTACACGAATTTAACCCTGAATCGTACTTCTTGCGTTCTATTGCCGATTTCGTGTTAAACATTCCCATTTGTTGCAAGGTCTGCTGTTGTGTCTGGAAGTTTTGCAACGTGCAGTACGCCCTCGTACAAGGTTGCTAATATTACTGCCTTGATTAGTAACATCTTCCCTCGCGTTATATTCTATGTTGTATCTGGTTACTTTTAACCGCAAACGTCTCTACCGCTTTGAACGTTTATGGGTGCTAACACGTTTGCAAACACGCAATGTGGTGACCATTTTAGGTGTTCTACGATTGGACTATCCGACGGTTACCATTTGAAAATGTTCACTCGGCAATAAAAACATTCTACTCTATCTTCACGCCCCGTGTAGACAAATCCGGCCTCAGCTAAAGATTTTGGAGTTTGTATACCCTTCCAATTACGAAATGATAACACTCGTTCTGTCAAGCACGTATTCTGTAAGCTCGCTTCTACACACATTTTGAATTTTCAATGCATGCGACCTGCTATATATATATCTACAGCTTGACCTTGAATGATGTTTCATGACCTTATTTAGTTACCTGCATAGCCTTGAATGGTGTTTGTTGACCTTGAAGAGTGGCCTTGAGTTCAAGGTCATAACATTGTTGCCATATTGATGACCTTGAGAATGTGTTGTTGTCATATTGTTGATCATTGTTGCCACGTTTAGGTAGATAGGTTCAAGGTCACCATGTGTTAGAGATAGGTTCAAGGTTACCAACATTGTTGCCATATTGATGACCTTGAAGAGTGGCCTTGAGTTCAAGGTCACAACATTGTTGCCATATTTATGACCTTGAGAATGCGGTTTGTCATATTGATGACCTTGAAAATGCAGTGTTGCCGTATTGATGACCTTGATAATGCGGTGTTGTCATATTGTTGACCTTGAGAATGCGGTGTTGTCACGTTTAGGTGACAGAGATAGATTCAAGGTCACCATGTGTTAGAGAGAGATAGGTTCAAGGTCAAGGTCAGGAGTGGGGGGTGGGTTCAGAACTCTCTCAGGAGTGGGGGGTGGTCCCAGAACTCTCAATTTTTATCTACTTTTATTTAAAATGATTAAAGATTGTAAGTTTGCTATCTTATTGATAAAATACGATACGATACAATACGATCGATACGATACGATTTTATCGTATACTGTCGTTACTGTCGTAACGTATCCGATACCATAAAAGAGGTACCCATTTTTAGGGACAATTTCACTAAGAGTAAATTAATAATTTTGTTCTCAGAAAAATTATTTTATTGCTTCAAAGAAATGTTCCTAATTTTAACAATTAAAATACAATAACAAAAAACAATAATTTGTTCAAACAGTTTATCGATAAAAATCGGTACATCGGTAACATATCGTCCGATAAACAAAAGTATAGCACTTAAAAATATAATATTTTACTGTTATATGTTGATTAGATTTACTATTTGCTTGTTTTTAAAATATTTAATTTCGTTCAGTAGTTTATGAGCAATACGCTTTCAAAGCCAGAGGTCGCTAGAAAAAAAATGGATAGCAGTTATTTCTAACATCATTTTCTTAATACTGATAATACGCTTGGAAAATATGATTATATTTATTTACATGAGAACAATGTCATGTTGCTCCAAAGAAAGCAAAACTAAAAAAATGCAAACACTAAAAGCAAAAGCACTATTTTTGATCACCCTGTATATGATTGGTTAATTTTAATGGTTGCATTTAAAATTTTAAGTAAAGCGAAACCTTTTTAGTGACTTGAAGAGTAATCTTTTTCGAAAAATCAATAAAAATAAATCCAGTTGGCAAGATAATTCACGTACACACTGTGTAATTAAACCAAGTGGTTAAAATTATCTAAAATTATATAATCGTTGAAAAGTTCACTTTCAGTCACTTTATTTGAATTCTTTAGAATATCACGAAGAACATTGATACAGGTTATTCATTTTTCTTAATAGTCTATCTTTTATATTCTAAAAAACAAACGTTTAAACAGTATATCAGCCGTTAATAACATTAACTACATTGTGATACTGTCAAACGGTTCTTATGTTTAAAGAATATTTTATCTAATGCTTTTAAACGTATTATAGATGGATTTAACTAATTTCCATTTCGGACATTTACATTAATGTCAAACGGTCTAGTGAATTCGATCCAAGAGTCGAAGAAAATAATCTCCTCAAACTTAGCTTTGTTGGGCTAGTGCCTTATAGAAAGTAGCCCATTCGACGTAAATAAAATTGAAGAAGAATTTATTTATTAGATTTATTTTTTAAATTACGATATATTTTACAACTGTTAGTTTCAGTGAGTTTCAATTTAACTGCCATTAGTTCCACAATTAAAACTCTGAATCTATCTGTAAAATATACAGAAAGTAATTTGAAATGTATTTATTTAGATTACTGCTGTTGCCACAAGAGTTAACAGAAAATAAATTTTGCAGATTGACTCTGCAACAAGTTGTAAACTCAATTTATTGCATTTCCTGCAAATTCAAATGCAGTTTACATACTAAAGTGAGTTCCCTATCAAATGTTACTATTTTACATCAAGCAAGTAAACCTATACAATTTGTGGTGATATTTGTTGACGTTGAGTGTAGTATACTACTGTGTAGTATATTTTAAGAATAGAATAAATCATGATTGTTTAAGTGTATTCACTATTAGGAAACAAATCTAAATTTATAACTGACTTATCCTGACTGTGCATCTGCGTACTTCTCCATACTTCTTTATTAATTGACCGATTGTCTTCAAACTTATGCAAAAATAAGTGCTATTCTAATTTCCCGGGGCTTCCCCTATCTAACTCACTTTCACATTTTCGGTATTAAGCTGGAAGGAGGTCAAGATCGACAAAAAAAGTGTTGTCGTGACCTTTTGATTTAGGGTAAACGGTTTATCCGTAAAACATTTGCTCGCTTTTTGAATGAGTAAGACGAGGAGGGAGTAGATGGTTAGGTAGGTCGGTGGGGGTTAACGGAAAGGAATAAAGCAGAGGGTACGTTACTAGGCAAGTCGGGGAGGGGATAAGACGAAAGAGGTTTAAGTGTGAAAGTGGGTGAGGAGTAAATACGAGAGATAAGTCGGAGGTGTGGGGCAAGTGGTAAGGTAAGTAAAATATCAAATAAAATATAATTACCAGAAATCATAGTTTGATTTGTTAGATTAATAATCTCGCATAGATAAAGCATCATCAGCAGCTTTTATATCACAATATCACTAATATTGTAAACGACGACAAGATTGCTAATATCACAGCTATAATGCGAAACGTCTCATCAAGGTAAAACCAAAATAATATGCGGATTTCACCAAACGTTAGAAACTGCAATGAAGCGGATTCAATCGCCAATATTCTAATTTCTGTATAGCAGTAAGTGTCGACAAGGCGACAACAAGAATAAATTTTTAACCTTACCTTAAACCCAAGCTATCAAATTCGAACTTAAAAGTATGACAAGTTCGAAGTATTAACAGTCACAAAATGATTTAACAAGTAATTTAATTAAGTAAGACGTAAAATCATAACACTACAAAACGTGTCAAAACATCTTTATAATCCCGTTCTAGTTTGACGCAATATCTTCAATATTAAAATGTTCACAAAGGAACAAAACGTTTTTAGAATTACCCTGCACACTTTGTATATCTGGAACTTTGTTACGTCCAGGTGAGGGGGGAAATGACGCATTAAGAAGATCAAAGGTTTTACCTACGTTAACCATTACCATTCACTATTTAATTAATACCTAAAGATACTTATTTATATACAAAAAATAAATGTCCCACGAGCTAGTATGTTCTTGTACGTACCTAACAACTAATTTAGTAGGGGAAGATTGGTTGGTAAAACATGTAACAGATACACTGACACAACTGAACATTGTAATACGTATTCAAAGCAATTGATGATTTGTTAATGACATTCAAATTAACTAATGTTAGGTATAATACCAGGTTTATATAACAGTGCAACACGCAGAACAAATGATATTGGCTTTGCGTTCCTGGAGTTATGTAGTTATGTAGAGTTCTAGTTTGACAGAAAATATCTTCAATATTAAAATGTTCATAAAGGAACAAAACGCTTTTAGAACTATAAATTCATGTTTACGAGACATCATTATAGGTAAACGGAATAGCAGTTGATAAACTGGTTTAGAGACTCAGAATTTTATGTTGTCTGCATTTTTTATAATCATATAAGAGAAATTTTCGTCTACTCATGCTGACATGTGTAACATGTGATTGGGCAGTTACTTCTAATATAGTTATGGCCGCCCTTCTTAAATTTTAGAAAGATATGTACATTTCTCGCTTCATTAGGATAGTCCCAAACAAAGGGTGCGTTTAAAACACGCGGCCGCACCCTCTAGTTAATGAATTTGTTTAGCGTTTTGGCTAATAACATGCAAGCGGGTAATTCCTATTACCTTGAAATCTTCGGTTCATTTAAAAAGAAAGCTCTGGTCTTATCTGGATTTGGAATGGATGGTATTTTCAGCAAGGACTCCTAAATTGAGAGACTGATGAGGCAGCTTATCTATCTGTATCATTGTCCATAATGACATTTTATACTACTTTCAGCAAAATTTCCTTTTTTTAGCAGTTGCTAAAGGCAGAAAGGCTCAACGTTTAAGTAAGTAAGAATGATCTGAACCGATCACAGTAGAATGATAAAATGGCAGTATACACCCGAATGAACAAGGCGCGATAAGATAGAGATGTCCAGATTAACAATAGTATTTACTGGTGGACAGACAACTGCCAATATGCGAAGCTACGGGGTCATATATCATTAGTCATAGATTGTTCCAGTCTCCAAGTCTAAGTCTCCAACTATTAGACAATAACGCAAAATGTTATCAAATAATCTAAATTGAAATTTATGGGTATTCACAACTTATAACTAATTATACTCATATGCTGTGAAATTTTAGAAATATAATTTAGAAAAGAAACGTAAGAACACGGTTTACTCTTATTTATTGCTATTTTCATTATGATTTAATGCCAATTGGCGTTATATCAATCCAGAGCGTTTTGATAATTAATTAAGGCGGCTAATAACGACAGCTGTTGGTGTTGTTAACCTAGAACAAATAATTAATTTTTTTTAATGAATGTAGTATTTTATTATTATTGGAGTACTACGAATAGTAGTTATTGAAGACTATAAAATCCTGGTATAAATATTTATTAGCTCGTATAGTTATGCAGCAGTTAAAAGCTTATTTGGTTTACTGATTGATTATAAATACGTCGATGTAATGCAACCTGACAAGCTTTTCGAACTTTAAAATTAAACGATCAGCAGCAACCAGTGCAAATTATGGCAGGCCGTTCATTCAAAGTGCCCCTACAGGCTTTCATAATATCAATAGCTCATTATTGCTTTTGATTAAAATCAGTAAGTTTATTTGTTGTGATAATGTTGGATTTTATTACTGGCATTTAATTAACTGTTTAAGTCATTGTAATCTGTCAATTCTTAGGCCAGTTTACTTAAGTGTTTCTTTTCCGTATCAAAGTTAATACATAGATGAAATATAATATAAATACAAAGATTAGTTAAAGTTTCACAAGTTTTATTAATTCTTAATCTGACAATATTGTTTCAACACTTTATGTCATTATCAAAGGTAGATAAGATTGATAAACAAACACGTTGCTAAGGAAAACTACATACAGAAAATAGGTAACTAGATACAATACATACAAAAACTAAATATCTAACACTTCTAATAAAGGAGAATTACTAAGCTCAGTTTGTTCATTCATTAAAGGTACTGTGCGTTTATGTCTGTATATTTCAAAAACTTCTTTTTTTTATTTCCCAGATTATTTACAATCTGTCCATACCGTGGACAATAAGTAACTCTTATAACTACATACAATGTGACGTGTCGGCAATCGCTCATTAGCTCATGCCCTTACACTTCCATCCTAATTGTGGATTTGTTTTAATTTTAAGTTTTAGATTTTAAATTTAGTTTAATTAAATCTATTTACTAGGTCCATTGGTTTAAACCTCTTAAGCCTACGTATGTCTGTTTGTGCTGTTAGTAGCTTTTTGGCCAGTCTGTTAGGATGCACACTTAGTCTTGCACTGCATTTAACACTTGAAACATACGAATTATCCACAAACGAAATAACTAAATGCAACCATAAAAGTTCCATAAAATTTGGCTATTAGTTTTGATAACCATCACAAGGTTCATTGTTTTCAATAAAACAATACACATATTCATTAAATCTGAACTGGATTTAGAAGGCACGTAACACGAATTATTTATTAATCGAGATTTCGATCACAAAAGGGAATATCTATAGATATTAATATATTTCGGTACGGTATATTATTTAACGGAAATACAAAACTGGAACTGAATTAGCTTGATTCCACTTTATTAGGAAAAGTCGGATTTCCATTTTTCAGAGGCACAAACATCCAAAAGAGTCCCCAACTGTACAACAGTATTTTTATAAACCGCGAATTTTGATTATTATCCGAACACTTAATTAAACGATGTAAATATTAACTGTAGATTCTTTTAATTAACTTTACCGGCAGTCGATTAAACTATACGGAAACTGTTTTTAGAATTTTCTTTTTAATTCTATTTTACTAAAGTGAAACATGTTTGTAGTATCGACCGCAATCGACCGCTTGCTGTAAGGGCTAGATCAAAATTGATGTGTTTTAACCACCAACTCCCGGCGAAGAGTTTTTAACATCTCGGCCCCGGATTCCGCGCGTAGAAACATATTTTTTTATGCAGTAAGGATGCTTTTTGCTAGCATTCTGCGAGGATTTCGACCTAATGGACTAAAAATAGTAATCAGGAATGACGCGGGAATTAGTGCAAGAAAGCGCTATCATCTGCAGTCTAGACTTACAAGGAATATCATTTCCAGAATTAATACGCGGGAAACCAAACTAAATTTCAACCACGTGCAGAAGTCACCTTCAGAACAAAATAAAATTTGATCTCACATCCATGCATTCCCAGAATATTGACCGAAATGGTTTTTGAAATAAGAAGACTAAACACATCCTAAAGTTTTATCAAGATCTTTCGTTAGTTTTCTCACAATATAACCAATATTAACGTATATATGTAAGCAAACAAAATACGAGAGGCATTATTTTATGACTTCAACATCCTTTAAATTTATACAAATTTAAAACAATCTTTTCTTAAAATGTTCTTTATAGAAAATACTTACATAGCAAAATTCTACTTCAAATAAAACACAGTCTTACAGGACCGAACTTTAGATTTTTGATAAATATAAATGTAAAATTGTACCTATTTGAAACCGATAGAAAATATACCGTTATACACTAAAGTTTTTCACTTCCTCTTTCATACTCGGTATTTTTAAGTCTGTTCTAATAATTTTATTTGTAACGAACCACGGTGCGTCAACTATCATGCGTAACACTTTGGCTTGATATCTTTCAATAATTTCGATATTGGAATTAGATACCGTGCCCCACAGTTGAATTCCATATAACCACACAGGTTTTAACACCGTTTTGTATATTAGTATTTTATTTTCCAGGGTGAGCTGAGATTTTTTCCCTAGTAACCAGTACAATTTACTAAGTTTGTAATTAAGCTGCTTGCTCTTATTCCAGATGTGTGCTGCCCAAGTTAGTCGGCGGTCTAAATGCATTCCTAGGTATTTGGCTGAATTTTCCTGCGGTATCTGTTTTCCGTTAAGGGTTACTGGTGGGCATGTTTCATTTTTTGTTGTATATGTCACCTGTACCGATCTTGCTTCATTCACTTTTATTCTCCAGCGCCTAAGCCAGGCCTCCGTTTTGTTAAGGTGATTTTGAATAATTGTAGAAGCAATTCTGGGATCTTTATGGGACGCCATTACTGTTGTGTCATCTGCATATATGGCAATAGTTGTATTTGTTGATACTGGGAAATCTGCTGTAAATAACAGGTACAGTAATGGTCCCAGTACGTTTCCTTGTGGGATTCCAGAATTTATTGTATGTAAGTTCGTATGTTCGTCTAGTTGTTTAACTAGGAAGTGTCTTCCCTCTAGGTATGATTTTAAGATGCGGAATATGTTGTGAGGAAGCTTTTGTTTGATCTTGTATAGCAACCCAGGGTGCCATACCTTATCAAAAGCCTTCGTAATGTCTAGAAAAACAGCCGTGCAGTATTTTTGATTTTCAATATCGTCATTTATTTTGCGTACGACCCTGTGTATTTGCTCAACCGTTGCATGCTGTTCCCGGAACCCGAATTGATGTTTTGGAATTAGTTGTCGTTCTTGCAGGATAGGCTTTATCCTTTTTAGTAATAACTTTTCCATAACCTTTGATAATATAGGTAAGAGACTTATAGGGCGATATGATTCCACCTGTTCTGGATCCTTTCCTGGTTTTAGGAGCACAATTATCTGGGCAACTTTCCATTGTAATGGGAAGTATTCCAATCTTAGCTCCGCGTTGAATACCATGGTTATTATTTTAAGTACTTCAGGTGGGAGTTCCTTTAGTATTCGGCCAGTTATTAGGTCCCATCCTGGGGCCTTTTTAACGTTGAGATCTTTGTTTATTACGATTTGGACTTCTCTTATCTTAAATTTCTCTATTGGCAATTCCATTTGTTCTGGTGCGGATGCACCAGGAGCAGAAAATATATCAGCACCTGGATGGTGCTGATATATTTTCTGTTCTTCTTCGTCGGTTACTTCTCGAGGGAAGGGTTGAAATACTGCTTGCAGATAATTTGCAAAGGTTTCATCTTTTTCTTTGCTGGTTCTGCCATCTAATAATCTAATTGGTGGAATGAACTGTAGTGGCTGCTTAATTTTCTTCGTTGCTTTCCACAGCGAGTATTCTGTAGCTTCGGTTGATGTCAAACCTTGTAAATATTCTTGTATAGCTTTATTCTTTTCTTCGTCCGTCCAGGAGTTTCTTTAGTTTCTTTGTAGCTTTGTTTAGTTTGGCTTTGTCATGCGGGGATCGGGTAAGTTGCCATTGTTTTCTTAATTTTTTCTTTTCAGAAATTTTTGTTTTAACATTTTCCGAGCAGTCGTTTTGTCTTTCAGCTGGTTTGCTATCTGGCGTTGCGTTCTATGCAGCGTTTTGTATTTGACAACTTAGTTCCCCGATTGCTGTTTCTATTTGTTCTTTTGTTTTCAAAATTAGGTTGTCATTGATTTCCCTTAGTAATATTTCTCTAAATATGTCCCAGTTTGTCTTTTTATTATGTAGATAAGGCCATTTCTGATTTTGTGACACTTGAGAATTTAGAGTCGCGATTATTGGGGAATAATCATATGACAGATCTAGGCATGATACAATTTTTAAGTATGTATCGGCTATTCCTTTTATCACGCAAAAGTCTATTAGATCCGGTTTCTTTCTTCGGTCGGTAGGCCCATATGTTGGCTCTCCTGTTGATAGTGGTACGAGATTGTTCTCTTGCATTGATAGGTACAGTTGGCGGCCTTTTGGATTAGGAGTATATGATCTGGAACCCCACCAGGGGTGCTTGGCATTATAATCCCCCCCAGCTATAAATATATTTCCAAGGGTCTTAAAGAACTCAGTGTAATGCTGCTGTTTTATTGTATGCTTTGGTGGGCAGTAAACAGCCGCTATTGTAATTTCCCCAAACCAGTCGTGGACGGTGACACTGGTGGCTTGAAGATAGTCATGTTGGTAATTTCTGTTTACCTGATGTTTGCTGAATGAATGAAGACACAAACTACATATCAATACCATACTTTGGCAAGATATCAGAACAAATTGCAACTATAATAAGAAAAACCACCAGTTACAAAATAACCTATAAAACTAACACCAACACCTTTTCATTTTTATTCAATGCTAAAGACAAAACACAAGATATCATGAATCCGGCATTTACCGTTTGAATTGCTCTTTTTGTAATTCGGTTTATATTGGGCAAACACTTAGAAATTTCGACATAAGATACAAAGAACATGTACTCTCTTATAGACTTAAACATCCAGAAAAATCGAATTATGCCAAACACATTTTGAAACAGAACCACTCAATGACACCTCAAAACAACATTAAATTCTTACATTTTTGCAACAACAAACACAAATTAGACATTTTAGAAGCTTTTGAAATATACAGACATAAACGCACAGTACCTTTAACGAATGAACAAACTGACCTTAGTAATTCTCCTTTATTAGAACTGTTAGATATTTGGTTTTTGTATGTATTGTATCTAGTTACCTATTTTCTGTATGTAGTTTTCCTTAGCATCGTGTTTGTTTATCTTTCTTATCTACCTTTGATAATGACATTTAATGTCGAAACAATATTGTCAGGTTAAGATATTAATAAAAATTGTGAAACTTTAACTAATCTTTGTATTTATATTATATTTCATGATTATGGAGTTTCACAAGGTAAGGCTGGAGACAGTAAACGTTAATACATAGAATTTATTCAGACTAGAAACGCATGGTTTGATATAGACATGTAAAGGTGTTCATAAAGAGGGTAGTGAGATAGAAGCAATTGATAAAATCTGCAACTGGATATTGTATACTGACTGGATATGCATTTTAACCCAATAACGTCTACTATAGTTTATGAATTACCATTAGTTTTATGAATGGTTTTATATTCCTATATCAAGCTCATGCGTTTCCAGTCTGTATGCTTTTGTATTTAGTTAAGCATGACAAATGCAGCTTGGCTGTTCAAGGGTGGATGCTCATAATTTTCTCGGCATTAAGGTAGGATTAATGTATAGGTAAAGGAAATTCCAATTTACACTGTTTTGTGAATTAGACATACTTCTGTCTCAGATTAATTGCAGCAAGGTCGAGCTAGTTCATTATAGGTCAAGCCTCTTAGGATGAGACACGTGAAGAATTCTTCAGCTTTAACTAGCAACCAGAGAAACCCCCATCAAGACATAACGGTTGTAATGGTACATGCACATACCATTAAAGAAATGTATGTAGGCAGCGTTGAAATGAATTAATGAAAAAAAAATTAAAATAATTTTTGACAACATAAATGTGTGTAATTTTTTAACAAACTTACTATTTATTAATGTTAATAAATAACAGCGATTAAGAAAGAAATAATTCAAGAACTACCCTATTTCCCACGCCCTGCAAGAGTATATAATAGATTCTAAAATATGATGATGAAGTGTATGTAACAGTAAACATCCAACGGTAAGGTTGTTGGTATCTACTTATTAACAAGCAAAAAGAGGAATCGTAACACGGTCAAAAGGCTAATTGCCTGAAGAATTTCCTTATATACAATGTTTGTTGCGTGATTATAGTTCTTTTGATTTTTATGAGTGATTATTTAAATAAACGCAACCAAACATAACCTGTTGAAAATTCTAAGTCTAGCATTGCCTAAAACTCCCCTCTCCCAGATTACCCTCCTTTCTAACGACATATCTCCCTCTCTGACTTACCCATCCACTCCGGTTTATTCTACGTATATTTGCTCAGTAGAACTCTGAAACGAAGCATAAGTCGTGTGTTTTAAATTGTGGTATGAAGTATTTTACACTTATGGTTTTAAAAATCTAAAAACGTAAAAAATACAATGTCCAAGTTTATAAAAACAAATTAGCAAATCGATCTTGTAGAACTCAAACAGAACTATGGCGGCATACAAGGATTTGCCTATACCTCAGTTGTCTATACAGGGCAGACTGTAGGAGCTGCAGCCGCCGCCGACAAGATATGCGGTATTTCTAGTATTTGGAATTAATTTATTGTAGTACTTTTAAGGAGGTTACAGCGGATCTTTGCGGGGTGAAGGGCAAGGGGATATCTCCTATGCTTTTACATAGGCTCTAACAAGAAATACCAATCGATAAAAAAATAAATTAATATTCTTAAAACTGAACAAAATCATTTTATTATGAATGCTTATAATGCATTTATTAATTATTTGTATATATTAAAATAATTTAAGCCGATTGGAGTGCATTTGTTTAATTGTTGAAAGTGTAAATATCAATGTAAATAGGTTAAGAATCGTGGCAACACCTCAAAGAAATCAATCGATTTTGTTGGTAGCAGTGTTAGGTTTCAGCTTTCGATTGAGTTGACATCCTAACCTCCAAATGTCAATCCCAAAATATAAGTGGAAACATGTTGAATGTTTTGTAATTTTATATGCAATTACAGATGGGAATATTCTTTTTTTTAACTTTTGTATAGTCTAAAGATTACAATCTGCTAAGCAGATACAAGAAATATATAAAAAGTTGTTGAGGTTTAATACATATATTTTTAAAATTAGTGTGTTTGTATTACTGATTTCGTGGATATTCTGATTGTGATGATAAATTGTATTCATCACATTGCAAAAGGTAATTTTACATTTTGCAATATTTCCGTCGAATTAACATTTGTATTCTGATATTATTAACGCAGAAGACTGAATTGTTCAACATAATTTGATTAATAAAATATATGATTATTAGTTAATACAATAAAATATAGATTATTATAACAGTCATTATATGTCATCTTTCTGTTCTGTTATTTGAATTCGCGCGCTATGAGGTGTTGTCACATCTCTGCTGTCTTTCCACATATGTCGTGAAAAATTCTTGTTTTGTTTACTTTAAATTATTATTGTGCATTAACTAGACACAAGATTTCAAAAATATTGGGCAGCATTGTTCTTCGAATATGAGAGTATGTCATTTTAGTTTTTTATCAGATTCCCTACATTTCTTCATCATAATTTTTCGTTAAAACTGCTAAAGGTTAGATGGTCTCCATAAGAGCCCATGTTAAATTCTGGATTTTATTTTCCATTTTTCTCGGTAATGGTACACAAGAAGATTATAAAAAAAAGTTACCGAATAGAATAAGTGTCAAAGAACTAGAGGTTTAAATTTCACGTCATTCTCTACATTTTTACATTTCGCTGTATCCTCCTTAAATATTACACGCGTATAATTTTAGAAATGATTAGATCAAAATCTAGAATCGATTTTGTTTAAAAAATTCTTGATCACGTCTATTAGTGCATATTTCAAAAACTTGACATAAACACGACAAAACTCAGACTATAGTGCTATAATGCAGACATAACTAAATATATTTCCTATTTTGAATGGATTTTTGTCTACTGTTTTAAGATTTTTATATTTTTTGAGTTTTATTACTACTGAAATAAAAATTACAACGGCTAGATATAGCCGGAGCACATATCGACGGCTTGACGCTAATAAGGAAGCGGTCTGTCTGTAAACATAGTTCCAAAAGTTAACACGCCGGGATTTAAGATGGCACCCCAAATGGATGTACGATCTTGTGCGTACGAAATAAACATTTTAGATTTATTTAATTTAAAAATATAAATTTAAAATAGAATATAAATACAAACATTAGTTACAGTTTCACAAGTTTTGTTAGTATCTTAACCTGACAATATTGTTTCGACATTAAATATCATTATCAAAGGCAGATAAGATTGATAAACAAATACGTTGCTAAAGATAAATACATACAAAAAATTATTATTAGAAAATTATTAGAAGTGTTAGATATTTAGTTTTTGTATGTATTGTATCTAGTCACCTATTTTCTGTATGTATTTATCATTAGCAACGTGTTTGTTTATCAATCTTATCTACCTTTGATATTTAGTGTCGAAACATTAAGGTTAAGATACTAATAAAATAATAAAACTTGTGAAACTGTAACTAATCTTTGTATTTATATTCTATTTTAGGATTATGGAGTTCCACGAAGTAAGGCTGGAGACAGTAAACGTTAAAAATATAAAAATTGAAAAAATATATAAATGAACTTCAGCAGTCTCCAATTACTAGTAGTCTGCAGAGTCTCCAAGCATACGGTGCACTTTGCAGTTAATTTATTTGTAAAGTTCTATCTCGCATTAAAACAAATTGCTAACAGTCGACGTAATACCATTGGTCAGTACACATCGAACAGCAGTACCTTACTGCTTGAACTGCCATAAAATATATATTACATTTACAATTATGCGTATATCCCGCTATTAAGTATAATATCATTTAATCACGCAAGTGTTTAAAGCACACAAAGGACGTCTGAAAGTTAAGCTGGTGTAGACTGTAGAACGTTTGATGAGAGGATGCGCTGATTAATGGTTGAATGCCTTATTTGAGCAAGGGTAGAGTTTCTGGAAGTGTAGACAGGTTGACTGTGTTACAGTTGAAATAAGTCATGGAAAAGGCTGTAAATGTAGAAACAGGACTGTAATTGAAACAGGCACTATCCAGTATAGTTATTAGCAGGATTGAATAACAGACAAAAATTTACATAAAGATACCAGTTTTTCGGACTTGAATACGAGCTGTTTGGGCGGAATCCGGTGTGTGATTCATTAATAAAGTTTTCTGCGTAGGTTTGGTTAGTATTAAGTTAGTATTATTAGTTAGCATAGTATTAAGTTTTTGGTTTAAGAGTTAAAAGTTCTAAAATAACAGAAAGTTCTTTACTAAAATGGTGATTTTATACCCATTTTCAAACAAAAGAAGGCTATAGTGATATTTTTGGTTGCAGACAAAATAATTTTTATAACTATGTAAATACAACATAACCACATAATTGTTTATAATTATTAACTGTTCTTTAAATAAATTCAATAAGTAGATAGCCAAAAAAATCCCTTTCCAATGATATATGACACTTTCACTGACATAAAAGAACAAGGTCACTAGAAAAAGTCAACCAAAACAACAGTCCTACACAACTATCAGATAACTAAAATTAACTTAATTACTTAAAATTACCTATTTACATATTGACGAAATCCAACGTTACATCCTAATTAACATTATTTACCTACTTTTAGATATCAATAACATGAAAATAGTAGCTAAATTACATTATTTCAGATTGCTATGGCAAAACGTACAAACCTGCATTTTATTTTAATGATATCTTCTACAAAAACAATCCCAACATTTAAGATTGTTTTAAAATTGTGCTTAAAAAACTGCTTGATAACATAGCATACAAGTATTTTACCCACGAACTGTATAATCTATCTAAAGAAGAAAATTTAACGATCACTATCTAGTTAACTAGAAAAATATAATCTTTCTATATTAATAAAGCAGGTAAGGTAGTAAATACTTGCATACATCATGACTAATATGCAGCTTATCTGTTTTAGGTCAAAACCTGTGTTAACTTAGCTTCAACTTTATTTTAATTGCCTAATTTAGTCACGATTTCATATCGTTAGCTGAATAATAGAAAACTACCAGAATTCTAAGAAAAATAAACTTTAGAATTTATTCTTTTACTGCCTAGTGTGTTCTAGAGTGCATGTTTATTAAATTATAACCTTTTCTTTGGATTCATAAGAAGATTATTAAAAATACTTATTCTCCCCTTGAGGTTATGCAACCCATTTAACATCTCGTTGAAAAAATCTTACCTGAGGAGCATACTTTCGATTGCATGTCAAATATCATGACAGTATGTATATCAGGAGTTAACAAAAGTAATGTTTTAATTAAATAATATTCAAATAAGTTTTATTTTGAAATCATCGTTAGCCTGGCACATTTTTTTTAAATTAATTTTATTCACTTACGTAGAATCAATTTGGTTTTCAAAAATCCGTAATTTACTAGGAAGTTTAAATTATTTGACCATTATAGTAAAGAAACTTCTTTTCCAACGCATATTACTATAAAGGGTGAATAATGTAACATTTAATTCTAAAAGCTACAAGAGATTTATGGGTTGTTTTTATTCAGAAATACCAGGCAAAGCTAGGTCATTTCTCATTCTGAATCTTTTGGTGAAGAGGTTTTACCAACTTAGTTTAATGTTTAAGGAGAGAATCTTTTTATGGTTTTGATAACGAGCAGACTTTTTAAAATTTTCAATGTTCTTTTCTACTGAATCTTTGGCCCAAGAACATCTAGATAATTATTGTTGCTATTTATGGAATTTTGGCAGATTCTTTTGATTTTGCTTGAGATCTATTCTTTTGCTAGGGGTAATGTTAATTCTTATTTCTAGGCTTTTTAAATTCTACCTTTAGTTACACCTTTTATCAAAGAGGGTTAATCTATTTAATTATTGTGACTTACAGTCAGAAATTTAACTAACAAATCATGGAGATGGTTGCATTGTCTTAATCAAGAACTTCCAAAGATGCAAATCGAAACTTTATGATAGATTATTGCTAAAATTCCAAAAAATATTCATAATCTTCGTACCTATATGCAATACATCGTTATAAATACAAGCGGAATAACTGTAAGGTAGGCTAAAACTACTTACCTTGAAAATCTAAATCCATATTTTCGACAAATTAACCCTTCTGTTTAACTCTGGGGGTACATTTAACTAACGCACAAGTGTAGCGCTACGATGAAATAACCAAGTACGGGAGTGTTATTTTAGTACATGGCTACTTATCAGTTCTAAGGTCGTGCATAAAAAATCCCCCCATTCATCCTTAACAACACCTGACATATAATTTAAGAATTCCAAGAGCTTGATAGAAAATCACTGGTAGAAACCCTTATGCGCCGTTCTTGTGAGTTTTACACTAGTGTGCACCGTTGGCTTAACCTTGTAGATCCGTGCTACTAGGATGTCACAGTATAATGTAATATTATACTAATATAATAAAATACACAATTAATATCTTACGAATTCATTAGATAATATATAATTACTAAATAATATTTTGACAAAAATTGATAAAAGAAGAATACCCAGTTTCCAATTTTCCGAAATTAGTCAAAAAGTTTGATAGCAACCATAGCAAATTAATGTTTGTATCAATTAGTAACATTCCATTAATCAGTGCCGTAACGAGGGCCTGGCGAGGAAGGCGCCCGCCACGGGCAAAACTGGGTTTGGGGCGCAAAATAAAGGATACCGACCCGGTTGAGAGTTGCACGTTTTTTTATTTTACTTGACCATTCTACTCTACATGAATCAACACCGACTCTCACTGGCCGTTTTTCGTTTCCTGACCAATTAGACAGAGACAAGTATTATTGCGCGCGCATCACAATTCCTCTATTTCGTACACTCCTAGCCCGCGTTCACATGAGGCGAAAAGCTCAGCCAATCACAACGTCAGGAGGAATCAGGTGACGCTGATACGACGCACCTTCTGATTGGTTGAGCAAGTTACGTCGGATACATTACGCTGCTTTTTCCCGCTTCATGTGAATGCAGGCTCATTCAAGAACGACCTATACTGTGTAGTGTGTAAGCAAGGCACTACCGTCTTTGTTGGTTGTTAAGCAAGGCGCTACCATCTTTATTGGTTGTTCCTCGTTCATAAGATCAGCTTATGAGGAGAAACATTAAATTATGACGGTATAATAGATGTGTTTGCAAATCAAAAAGCGACCAAAATTACTTTACAAAATAGGCAGAACTGTTTTTATTATATTATTTTAACATATACCTATGCTTTGTATTTCTTTTATTTTGCCGTCATTGAATATGAATAAAAATTTGTTCTTAATTAGGTTATAGATTATTTATTCCATAGAATATAAAACTGTAGGAAGGAGCGTAATTACCCGGCGTAATGAGCTTTAAAAGCGACGGATATGACGTTACACTGGCCGCCATTAGACACCATCTAAATTTGCTTTTCTCTTGAACTCCGACAAATATGATGAAAAGAATTACATTTTATGAGTATTCGTTTGTTTAAAATTTAAGATTAATTTCAAAATACTATGTTTCAAAATTGAGGTTATGCAGTTTATGTGCACATTTCTAGAGAACTGCCAATGGAAATATCTTATTACAAAACCAGAAACATCTACTCCGCCATATTGAGATCCCATCCCGGTCGTAATTGGTAGATGATTATATATGTTTGTAGTATGTAATTATTTTTATATTCTAAGATTTATGCATACAAATACCTTGACAAATAGATTATTGTTTATACAGGCAACTCATTTTGATGAGGTTAATAGTAAAATTTAAAGTTGCATTTAGTAAAACTTAACTTCTTACATTAAATTTTTTAATTTTGTTGTCATTATTGGGTTACGGAGAGGCGCAAGTCAGACACTTGCCACAGGCGCTTCATACCCTCGTACGGCACTGAAAGGTTCAGTGAAATTTTGAATTTCACTCTTGATACACATTCGAACTATAACAAAAAACGACTAAATTTAATTATTAAATAAATGGAATTTTAAATAAACCTTTTCAGTTGCAGAAATATAAAATAAAATGTTAATCGGTTTTCTACATAATAATTTAGGGATGTTTGAACTAGGCAAAACATACGTTAACACCGTTAATCAATTTACTTTAAAAGGTTAGAATGAAAAATACATCCTACACTCTGTATATACTGTTTTATCCGCCACCGACATCATACTAACTACAGAGTTTTAGATTTACGATCTGCTCAATTAATTAAAACAGATGAAAGCAAATATAACGTAAAATAGAATTGGGATTTTTATTACGTTATTAAAAGTGTTTGTCAGTTTAATCCTTTCAATTAACTGGTATTTATTAAACCTTCGACATATATACATGTAATGAGTCCTGTAAAAATTCAAAAATTAAATAGTATTAATTCGAAAAACTCATTAATGCTTCAGTGTTAATCTGTCCACTGGTAAATTAAGGAAAACTTTTAGCACTCGTAGTGTGTAATTAAGTTAAGCCAGCGGTTCTCAACCTTTTAATATTTGGGATCTAACTGCTCATATCAGTTTTAAGCGTGCCCCCATTCCCATGGTTTTTTGGACTCCTAATATATTTTTTCTTATATCTATTTTTATTTTACTGGTCATACACGGCAACAAGGCTAAATACGTAAGAAAAGCAAAAACTGTCGCTCCACAGTATTTTCAAGATTTCACTTAGTAGTTACTTTTTGTGTTACTTATTATTTGTATTTTACGTATAATCTACCTATTTTTAAGGGTAACGTTTTGTTTTTATATTAACATGCATTTTTTCTTATTTTGGTTTCAATAAAAGTTTTTCGAATTTTTTGGTATTTTTTTTTATGTCTCTGCGTTCCCCTTTGTTATTTTACGCCCTACTGAGTAGTGATGGACTCGAGTCCGAGCCAAGCTCGACTCGACTCGGTTCCGAGGTAATGATTTTCAAGAGGTTTAAGAAAGTTTTTAATTTCTGTTTCACCAATACGGCAGTTTTTTTCGACTATTATATGAATTAGGAAAATAACTATTGTAACAAGAGAGAAAAGGAACGAACCTCTTTTCGAGCGACAGGTGGTGTGTTCTGCCGCCTTCGAGTAAATGACGTATCGCACAAGCATGTAAATCAGACGTGGTTTATTCTGGTGTATTCTAGAAATACATGGTATGTTCGGGCGATTTCTGGAACGTTTATAGGATGGTATAAAGTCGACGTCGCGGAGAAAAGGAGCAGTCAACAGCAAGTCATTAACTGTGTATTACAAAATAAATAGTGAATATAAATGTTGTATTAGAAATTCATAGTCTGTAAATAATAGTTTTTAATGTTTTATAATCATAGCGTTAATTTATAGTGTATTCATTAGTGTATAGAAATAAATATTTGTTTGTGAATAGACGATTTAAACAGCACTTGTATTATTATTTGAAAAAGAACGTTACAGTGGTGTCAGGTGTGGTGTTCTAAAATAAATAAAATCGCGTAATAATTAAATAAAGTGCTGTGAGAATAAATTTTTAGTGTTAAAATTAATTTCAACAAACGATTAAAATGGTGATGAAACTATTGAAAGATCTCTTAGTAATAGATTTAAAACGGGAATTGGACGAGAGGGACTTGGATAGTAATGGAAAGAAAGAAGTTTTGATAAATCGGCTAAGAGAATGGCTTTTAGAACAGAAGGAAGATCCTGAAAATTACCGCTTCGAAATACCTGGACCCGCAATTGATACTAGTTTGTTGTTAAGTAAAATGAAAGAAGAGTTACTGGAAAGTTCTAGAAAGTCCGAAGATAATGTTAGAATGCTAAAAGAAGAACTATTGGAAAAGCACGAAGAGAGTTCTAGAAAGTCGGAAGAGAATTCTAGAATGTTAAAAGAGGAATTACTGGAAAAGTCCGAAGAAAATTCTAGAAAGTCCGAAGAAAATGTTAGAATGCTAAAAGAAGAACTACTGGAAAAGTCCGAAGAAAATGCTAGAAAGATGGAACAAAAAGTTTTTGAAAATTCTAGAAGGCTTAAAGAAGATTTACTAGAAAACACAAGATTGCTTAAGGAAGAATTACTAGAAAAGTCTGAAGAAAGTTCTAGAAGGCTTAAAGAAGAATTGCTGGACAATGTCAAGGTGTTAGAAGAAAAAGTTTTCGAAGAATTTTTGGAGAATGCCAGCGCGCTAGGGCTATTGGAAGGCAGATTGGCGGAACAAGATAGGGTAATAAAAATGGTAGAAGAGAAAATAGCCCAAATGCAATTACCATCAACAGCTAAGAAAGACGACATAACCGATATGTTGGAAGATAGAATGAGGCAACTACGGTTTCCCTCAACTTCTGAGTTTAATGAAGTAAAGAAGCAAATTAAAGAAGAAAGGGGTCCTGCCGTAGGGATAAAAGTAAAACCACCCACGTTCGATGGAAAGATACCTTGGTCCACCTACTACAAACAATTTGAGGCGGCCGCTGGGGCCAACGGATGGACAGGCAAGGAAAAGGCCGTTTCTTTAACTGTGGCTTTGCGTGGAGACGCGTTGAACGTCCTGCAAACAATCCCAGCAGGACAGGAAAATGATTATCAATTGTTAGTGTCTAGATTGGAGATGAGATATGGAGACGTGCATCTTCAACAAGTGTATCACGCGCAAGTGAAGAATAGTATCCAGAAGAATGGAGAAAGCCTGCAGGAGTTTGAAGCCGATGTTGCGCGGCTTGTCCGATTGGCGTACCCTACGGCACCCGATTCATTTCTGGGACAGCTCGCTGTGCAGACCTTCATTGATGGGTTAAGAGACGGGGAAACACAACAATCATTGAGGCTAGCACGACCAAGAACAACTGATGATGCGCTTGCTCACGCCTTAGAATTTGAAGCTGCAAAACAAGCGTCCCGAGGTCACGGGCGTGTTCGAGCCGTTGTGGAAGAAGAAGAAGGTTCTAAGGATCACCTAGAGGAGTTAGTACTGAGAGTTCTTCGGAAGGAAGAAAGCCGTAAGAAGAATCATCAAGAAGTTCGAGGGCCTCGTTGTTGGAATTGCGGCGAACAAGGACATGTAGAACGCCGTTGTCCCAAAATAAGAAAAGTACAACCGTCGGAAAAGTTAAAAGGGGTTGGCAAGAGGGGGCGAACGTTGACTGCGAGTGAAGATGCCCCGGAGATCACGATCCATGCCGTAACATCAAAGAATAATAACGGCAGTTTGTTTGTAGATGGGAAGATTGCTAACCGAACTGTTCCACTACTTATTGATACGGGGGCGACAAAATCCATCGTACGCCCTGATGTTCTACGATCAAGTATTAAGTTGTTACCCACAACTACTCAACTCCGTACAGCAACAGGTGAAGTGATACCAACACGCGGAGTGGTGAAGATGAAGATTGGTATTGGAAGTGAAGAACGTCATCATGAGGTGCTGGTAGCCGACATCATTGACGAATTAATCTTGGGAATGGACCTCCTGAGAAAATTTGGTTTTACATTGGACTTGAAGGAGGGTGTTTTGAAGGTTGGTAACGAAGAACTTCCGTTGCACCCACGAGAAGATCCTGTCGTAAGGGTTTTGCTGACAGAAGATGTGATATTGCCTGGTCAAAGCGAGATGGTTGTCGAGGCAGGTTTGGATGGAGATCTTCGGGTAGGATATGTGAGAATGATGGAGCCTGTTTGTGATAAGAAGATCCATAGTGGCATATTGGTGGGAAAAGCGCTGATCAAGGTTGGAAAGACTGTACCGGTGAGGCTTATGAACGTTAATGTGGATCCGGTGACATTGAAGAAGAGTACCCTTGTGGGACAGTGTGTGCCAGTATTCCGAGTAGCCAGGTGTATGGCTGATGTTCCAAAACCAGTGCCCAAAGACCATGGTGGAAAATTAGTGGGTATGGTTACTAGTTCGTGCGAAGACCTTAACAGAACGGAAGTGAAAGAGGTACAGGGTTTGGTTCACCGATACCAAGATATCTTCGCTCTTGACGATAGCCAGAAGGGACGAACAAATATAGTAAAACATAAAATCAATACAGGCAACTCTATGCCTGTCCGTCAGCAGCCGAGGCGTCTACCTCTAGCAAGGCGAGCAGAAGCCGAAAAGATTATTACTGATATGGAAGAACAAGGGGTCATCGAGCCATCCAGCAGTCCATGGGCATCACCGGTGGTCCTGGTCAGTAAGAAGGACGGGTCAACGAGATTTTGTGTGGACTATCGGCAGCTTAACGACGTGACCAAGAAAGACAGCTATCCCTTACCACGCATCGACGACACGTTAGATACCCTGTCTGGTTCACGATGGTTTTCGACTTTGGACTTGAAGAGTGGTTATTGGCAAGTTGAAATGGAACCTGAAGACCGGGAGAAGACCGCGTTCACTATTGGTTCCGGACTATGGCAGTTTACGGTTATGCCTTTTGGTTTATGTAACGCTCCGGCCACCTTTGAGCGTTTAATGGAGACCATCCTGAGAGGGCTGTCGTGGAAGACCTGCCTGGTATATCTAGATGATGTGATTGTAGTCGGAAAATCATTCAACGAACATTTGAAAAACCTAGAGGAAGTGTTCCGAAGACTACGTGGAGCCAATCTGAAACTGAGTCCGAAAAAGTGCCACATATTCAGGAAGGAAGTGAAATATCTCGGGCACGTCGTATCACAAAATGGAGTGGCAGCCGATCCCGATAAGATTCGTGCAGTTCAAGAGTGGCCAACACCGAAAGATAAACACCAAGTTCGTAGTTTTCTTGGGTTATGTACCTACTACAGGCGTTTCGTTCCTGGGTTTGCCAATATAGCGAAACCTCTGACAAGGTTAACTGAAGATGGGCGCGAGTATGTTTGGAGCGGAGAGTGTGAAACAGCTTTCCAACAGCTGAAGCGTGCCCTGACAACAGCACCAATATTGAGCTATCCACGGACAGAAGGGAAATTCATACTTGACACAGATGCAAGTAATCTGGCCATTGGGGGGGTACTTTCGCAGATACAGGATGGACAAGAAAAGGTCATCGGCTATTTTAGTAAGGTTTTGTCGAAAGCCGAAAGGAATTATTGTGTGACCAGAAAAGAACTATTGGCCGTCGTGAAGTCCGTTGAGCACTTCTATAAATACTTGTACGGACGGAAGTTTTTATTGAGGACGGACCATGCAGCGTTGAAATGGCTTCTACAATTCCGTAATCCTGAAGGCCAGGTCGCAAGGTGGATCGAACGATTACAAGGATACGACTTTGACACCGAACATCGAGCGGGCACTAGTCATCGAAATGCCGATGCTCTTTCAAGAAGACCCTGTCCAACGGATTGCCGTCATTGCTCTCGTTTGGAAGAGAGGGTTTGCCAAGTACTAAGGACTACCATCGTCAACGACAATTGGTTGCCGGAAGAATTGCAACGACAGCAGGAGGCTGATCCCGAACTAAAAATGGTACTGGAATGGAAGCGCGTGGGAGAAAGGCCTGCCTGGGAGGCCGTCAGCCCTTTCAACAGAGCGCTCAAAGCATATTGGGCCCAATGGGAGTCCTTGAAGGTGGAAGACGATCTCCTGAAGCGAGTACTGGAGAGTGAAGATGGCACCACCATTAGGTCTCAGTTCGTGGTTCCAAGAAGCCGAGTGGCTACAGTATTGCGACATCTCCATGACGGTGCCTCCGGAGGACACTTCGGTGTGAAAAAGACCTTGGAGAAAGTTAGGGAGCGTTTTTATTGGGTCAACTGTAAAGAAGACGTGAAGGAGTGGTGCCGGAAATGTGAACTATGTGCCACTGGCAACGGACCCTTGGGGAAACGAAGAGCGCCCATGAGGCAGTACAATGTGGGTAGTCCTCTGGAGAGAATAGCTATAGACATTGCCGGACCATTTCCCGAAACTGACGATGGGAATAAATACATCTTAGTGGCAATGGACTATTTTACCAAATGGCCAGAAGCATATGCCCTACCAAACCAGGAAGCTGCGACTGTTGCTGACGTACTAGTCAAAGAGTTTTTCAGTCGCTTCGGAGTGCCCATGGAGCTGCATTCGGATCAAGGCCGCAATTTCGAGTCTGTACTCTTTGGAGAAGTTTGTCGATTGTTGGGCATTCGCAAGACTCGGACCACACCGTTACATCCGCAGTCCGATGGAATGGTAGAACGCATGAATCGAACAATGGGCAAATATTTGGCCAAGGTCGTCTCCGATCATCAACGAGACTGGGACCAATACCTGCATCTGTTCCTGATGGCTTATCGTGCATCGGTCCACGAAACAACCGGTCAGTCACCAGCGTCTGTAATGTTTGGACGCGAGTTACGGTTACCGTGTGATCTGGAATTTGGGTCTCCACCTATAGAGCAGGAGGTAGCCGGGAATGATTATGTCATCAACTTAAAGAAGAAGTTGGAGGATATTCACGACCGAACCCGAAATCATAGTCGAATCGCGAGTGACCGGATGAAGGCTACGTACGATGTGAGAGCCCAAGAAGGAGGGTTTCAACCTGGAGAGCTTGTCTGGTTATATAACCCGCAAAGGCGTCGTGGCTATTCTCCAAAGTTACAGCGAAATTGGGAGGGTCCATACCAGGTGAAGAAACGAATAAATGACTTGATTTATCGCATCCAGAAGTTGCCAAGGGGGAAACCAAAGGTGGTACACTCCAATCGTCTGGCGCACTATGAGGGAAATAATGACGCAGTCCCGGATCGGAAAGATGAGGCTGAGGTGACTATCAATACCGTAAGGCCTGAAGATGATCAACCAACCTTTAGAGAATTTATGGCTGCGTTCTCTGGAACTAGAAAAGCGCGATTCGGAGTCACGACTGAGATGCAACAAGATCTCTTCCGGGTCCCTGGTAATTATTCCATTGCCCACTGTGTCTCCGCGGATCTCCGTATGTCCAGGGGGATCGCAGTAGTGTTTAGAAATAAATTTGGACGGCTGAATGAACTTCGAGAACAAAATCCCTCTGTTGGTAAATCCTTACGCTTGCCTGATCATGACCGATCCATTTACTACTTGGTAACCAAGCAGTTTTATTACCAGAAGCCGAGTTACGCCGACTTGTGGAGGGCACTATGGAATTTGAGGATCGAGTTGCTTACCAGGGGAATTAACAAATTGGCAGTTCCCAAACTCGGCTGTGGGCGGGACCAGCTGGATTGGAGAATCGTTAGAAACATGCTGGAAGTTGTCTTTGGAGGTACGGACGTCAAGATCTTCGTCTGCAATTTTGACCCACAACCCGCATTAAGGCCAACGAAGAGTGTAGACTGTTATTTCTACCGTAATGGAACGTGTAGTCGAGGAGAAGACTGTCGATATCGTCATGACCCGTTCTACAGGAACCAGAGCATAAAACCTGTTCTGGGACAGAACAGACTTGAAGAGGGGGGCAGTGTAACAAGAGAGAAAAGGAACGAACCTCTTTTCGAGCGACAGGTGGTGTGTTCTGCCGCCTTCGAGAAAATGACGTATCGCACAAGCATGTAAATCAGACGTGGTTTATTCTGGTGTATTCTAGAAATACATGGTATGTTCGGGCGATTTCTGGAACGTTTATAGGATGGTATAAAGTCGACGTCGCGGAGAAAAGGAGCAGTCAACAGCAAGTCATTAACTGTGTATTACAAAATAAATAGTGAATATAAATGTTGTATTAGAAATTCATAGTCTGTAAATAATAGTTTTTAATGTTTTATA
Organism: Agrypnus murinus; assembly: GCA_929113105.1. Taxonomy (NCBI): domain Eukaryota; kingdom Metazoa; phylum Arthropoda; class Insecta; order Coleoptera; family Elateridae; genus Agrypnus; species Agrypnus murinus. The sequence continues at coordinate 146,741,620 of OV816029.1, read as the reverse complement.
ATCATAGCGTTAATTTATAGTGTATTCATTAGTGTATAGAAATAAATATTTGTTTGTGAATAGACGATTTAAACAGCACTTGTATTATTATTTGAAAAAGAACGTTACACTATGATTATAAAACGAGACGACTCGACTCGACTCAAAACTCGATTCGAGTTGAACTAAATTTTTTCGAGTCGAGTTTCCAGTCGAGCTCGAATTTTGTTTTCGAGTGGAGTCGAGCTCTCTAGGAAAGTTCAGCTTGAGTCCATCACTATCCCTAGGGTAAATACTTATGCTTAACAGCAACATAAACATATCGTAGTACACTACCTATATTATATAGGTATGTCGACGGGCATATTGCATAAACTATTTATACGTATTTATACGGCAGTAGCAAGAATCGATCGACTTAGGATGTTGTTTTAACGTTATGCTGTACTTCTTAAAGTCATAAATTCAAAAATTAATTTTTAACGGTTTTTTTCATTAAAAAAATATCCCTTTTTCATTAGGAAAACAATATCTTTTTGTTTGTAAAAAGTAAATAAAAATACAAACACAAAAACATAAAAATAATACAAGGCAAAAGAAAAGTAATCGCCATAAAATAAACATAAGAATATATTAAATTATCCTAAGAATATATACGTATACGTATATACACAGTAAAAAATGCAGTGGTGGTGAAAAACATATTTGGTGTGGTGAAATATCTGAGTGTAAATTTCTCCACTCATGTGAATGAAAATAACAACCAAAATTAACACGCAGCACCAATTTTCTTATGAGTGTTATCTTAATTAAAAAAATGGGTAAAAATAATGTTTTTGGTGTACAAATCATTTGAATTTAGTAAAGATATTCTCGTTAGTGTAAGAGTCATCTTTAAAAAAATGTATTTCACTATTCTAGCACGTTAACAACAGTAACGAGTGTTAATAAGATTGCCAACAAACCGATTTAACCCCCACGAGTGTCAGAACATCCACCTCCAACGCGAATATTCGCGGTTGGACGCGAGCCCTTTTATTTACTGTTTGTGTTTGAATGTAGTTAGTTCTCGTTGAAAGTGACGACAATGATTTTTAAGATTCAACTAGTCAATAAAAGTAAATATGCTAAAATAGAAGAGGGTGCATCTTTCTACGATATTGTGCAATTAGGTAAGTAAGATTTTAAAACTATAATTTCCAAACAAGTCCTGGTTGTGTCTATTCAGCTTTTTCTTATGTAAAAGTTTTAGCTGCCATGTTGATCCTTTGTAATTTAAATCATCATAATGCATAAATATAAATAATAATGTTTATGTCCGATTGCACTATAAAGTACTGTTTATTGTATTGTTTTGCGGCAGTGAACTGGCTTATTATTGTACTGGTAAAATAAAGTGGTAGTAGTAAAATAAAGTATATAGTAGTAAAATAAAGTATGACAACTGTATATTACATGTCAAATTTTCTTCTGTCAAAAATAGATGTCAAATTTATAAACTGATTTTTTTATAATTAGCCAATTTTAGGAATCGAACATAAAGCTTTGTATGCAACTCTTACATAATCGTACCTTATAGACTCTCCCTTTTTATAACCTGGCCATAAACTGGGCTTGTCTATAATGTCCTACATTATGTACTTGTTACTTAGTTATTATGTCTGATTACATTATAAAGTACTGTTTATTGTATTGTTTTGCGTCAGTGAACTGGCTTATTATTGTACCGTAAAATAAAGTGGTAGTAGTAAAATAAAGTATGACAACTGTATATTACATGTCAAATTTTCTTCTGTCAAGAATAGATGTCAAATTTATAAACTGATTTTATTTTGATCATTACCCAATTTTAGGAATCCAACATAAAGCTTTGTATGCAACTCTTACATAATCGGACCTTATAGACTCGCCCTTTTTATAGGCCTTACTCGCTTCGCTCGCTTGGTCATAAACTGGGCTTGTCTATAAAGTCCTACATTATGTACTTGTTACATAAATAGCTATTACGTGAATTGTGGATAAATAATAGAATAAAATTATTTTCAGATTTTTTGTTTACAAAGAACCATTCAAATGTAAAATGGTTTCTGGTTCCTGCTATGTAGTACCTAAGTATATATTATGTAATGAAATTATAATTCCATAATTCAATTATTGCCGCGTTCTTACGAGCGTCGGTGTAGTAGGTCGGAACTTGGACGGCCGAACTCAGCTTAAAAAGAGGCGCACATGTATTACTTGTGGTTAAGAACTGACATTGTGGTTAGTGACATTAACTGTCGTTTCTATAATTACAGGTAAGGTTTGTAATGTAAATTAGAATGTGTAAATAATCAATTTAATAAAGCTTGAATTACAGAATCTCAGTTGTGTTACTGATTGCTGGTGTCATTTACCCTAATTATACAAAGGAGCTTATATGTAATAGTTCAAAATTAATATTGATTTCCTAGTAGTAAAGACTCACTTTTTTATTATTTTAATATTAAATGTTTTATATACTATAATATAGAAATTATAACATTTTGTCTATAAGGTTTTTTTATAATATTTACATAAATGTATTTACATTGGATTATTTAGATTTAGAATGTATTTATATTTTGCATTTTGTTTTAAAATAAAACTAATATTTGTGTGCACTATTTTTTTACTTTTTTCTATTTTATTCTAAATTACAAAAAAAATCTGAACCAAAAAGTAGAAGTATATAATTACACGAACAGAATAGTTATTTACACCCCAATAAATGATTGTAACCACTATAGTTGGTTTCTTTTCCATTAAAAAAATGTTCCTTATCATTATAAGCAATAATTTTTACACTAAAAGAATGGAAAATTAACACTCAGTTCGTGCATTCTTTACACTCAACAAATGTTTTCTCAACAATACGGTTTGTCATTTTTACACTCGTTAGTGTCTTTTTCATTTCTGTATCATGTAATATAGGTATAACGAATCCATGACTTTAACCTCCATTGAAGGTTAAAGTTGTTATATATTTTACCACTTTTAAGACCAATGTTATTTACAATCATCAGTGTGATCATCATTCAGTGTATGGTGTCATAGACGAGTTCTTAACCACAAGTAATATTTCTATTGTTTCATAAACAATTAATCACACGTGAATTTTAAAAACACATGAGTTCGGCCGTCCAAGTTTCGACCAACTAGACCGACGCTCGTCAGAGCGCGGCAATAATTGAATTATGGAATTATAATTTCATTACATAATATATACTTAGGTACTACATAGCAGGAACCAGAAACGGTTTTACATTTAAATGGTTCTTTGTAAACCAAAAATCTGAAAATAATTTTATTCTATTATTTATCCGCAATTCACGTTAACATTATTAATATAGGTATTTACACAATATATTTATGTATATGATGATTTAAATTACAAAGGATCATGGCAGCTAAAACTTTTAGATAAGAAAAAGCTGAATAGACACAACCAGGACTTGTTTGGAAATTATAGTTTTAAAATCGCACAATATCGTAGGAAGATGAACCTTAAACTTAACACTTGAATCTTAAAAATCATTGTTGTCACTTTCAAAGAGAAGTAACTACATTCAAACACCAACAGTAAATAAAAGGGCTCACGTCCAATCGTGATTATTCGCGTTGAAGGTGGATGTTCTGACACTCGCGAGGGTTAAACCGGTATCTTATTAACACTCTTTACTGTTGTTAACATGCTAGAAGAGTGAAATACATCTTTTGAAAGACGACTCTTACACTAACGAGAATATCTTTATCAAATTCAAATGATTTGTACACCAAAAACATTATTTTTCTCATTTTTTTAATTAAGATAACACTCATAAGAAAATTGGTGCTGCGTGTTAATTTTGGTTGTTAATTTCATTCACATGAGTGTAGAAATCTACACTCAGATATTTCACCACACCAAATATGTTTTTCACCACCACTGCATTTTTTTCAGTGTAGTGTTATAATCACACGTTTACTGGAAAATGGCACCGTGGAATTTACAAACTACCTCAACAGACCAAACCTACAGCATTGGCATTAGCCGGGAAATGACGTGTAAATGCCAGTAAACTAAGGAATATAACCAGTAGTACAACTAAATAATTCTAATTTACCACAATCGTAAACAAACAAAACCTGACCCCTTCTAACTTAACTTGATAAATGTTCCCGCGTATCAGGGTAAATTCTTAATAATTCATAAGCTGTTACAAGTGCGTTGAAAATGAAAGCTGTCAAAACCCGAAAAATTTATTTTCTAATAAATATTATTTTTGTCTTTGCAACATACTTGATAGATACTTATTTCTGATTAATAAGAAAACATTTAATTAAATAAATAATAAGTAATTAAATGAATAAAGAAATTTATAGTGTTATAGGGTCTCAGTTCTATAAGAGATAGTCGTTTATCAATTCTCTAGTTTATACCAATTCGTCTAACTGTACATCCCCGTTGCGAGACTTCAGAAATACGATTAGAATGGGTTTGCACGGAGAATGGAAGCTACTGCAACCAATTTAATACGATTTATGGATAGTGCAAACCAAAGAGTGACAGTACTGCATTACCTCAAAGCTTTACTCGGGTTGGTTTGTGGCGTGGATCAATTAATTAGATAGGGACTACTAATGGAAGCACAAAAATGAATAATAGTTATTTATTGTATAAGTGTTTTAGAAAGCATTTTATCCACGCAAAGAATGTTTAAACGCGAGAACGCAGTTCGAGCGTTTAATTTTCTTTAAGTGGATAGAATGCAACTAAAACACGAATTGCAATATAACGTTTTATCCACAATCACAAGCCCAAATTATTCCACAATCACAAGCCCAAATTATTATTTAAAACATCTCATCGAATGTCTGTTCAGTGACGTCCCTTTTAAAACTCGGTGAAACTCAGAATGCTATGCGCGCTGGTTGCTAAGGTGTTGTTGATTTTTTCGAAAAAGTGGCGAAAATGGAAGCAATGGAAGAAATTCAGTCTATTCCTCCAGAAATCGTTGAAGAAGCTCAAGAGGCAACTCTGCGTTTATTACCAGAGAAGTCTAAAAAACATTACAAAAAAGAATTTGATGAATTTAACAACTGGAGAGAAAAACGCCAAGTAAAGACAATCAATGAGGAAGTGATGCTCTCATATTTTTTGAATATTAATAAAAGGTACGCGGTTTCATCAATGTGGAGCAAGTATTCTATGTTAAAGGCTACTCTAAAGGTTCATGAAAACATAGACTTGTCAAAATACAGTAAATTGACGGCTTTCCTGAAAAGTACTTCTAAAGGATACAAAGTGAAGAAAGCAAATGTATTGGAAAGAAAACATATTGAAGAATTTCTAATAAGAGCTCCTGATAAAGAGTATTTGATGATTAAGGTAAACTTTCTTTTTTGAAAATATTCGGTATACTTATATTTTACATTATTTTAGGTTGCATTAATAATGGGCGTCGCAGGTGCATGTAGATGTTGTGAATTGACACACTTGACGATTGATGACGTAAAAGATACTGGTTCATATTTATTGATTTCAATACCTGATACCAAGACGAATATTTCACGTAAATTTACCATTATCGAAGAAGGATTTTCTGTTAATGCAGTAAGCATTTGTAAGAAGTACATTTTGCTACGTCCAAAGGCATTGCCACACCGCAGATTCTTTTTACGCTATGTGAATGAAAAATGTACGGCGCAGGCTGTTGGAATTAACACACTGGGAAAGGTACCTTTCAAAGTTGCTTCGTTTTTGAAACTTCCTAACGCGGAAACCTACACGGGCCACTGCATGAGACGTACATCAACAACTTTGTTGGCGAATAAAGGCGCTGACATTATAACGATCAAACGGCATGGTGGATGGCGCTCTTCAGCGATAGCAGAGAGTTATATTGAAGACTCTATCTCAAATAAACTGAATATAGCAAAGAAAATTCAGGAAGAGTCTTCTAGTTCCAGGCAAGAAGACACATTTGCAGTTCCTGCAACTACGTCAACTGTGCCAGATGTTACGATTTCTACAAACGTCGAAAAAAAGAGGCGCATCAATGACGACGAAGTCAAAATAACAAACCGTGATCTGTGTGTTACCTTAAATATAAATGTTAATGTAAATAAATAATAATTTTTTTCAATAAATCTCATTCAATAATTGTGTCAATTAGGCTTTATTTCTCTAGTGAAATAAACTAAGTTTATTCCACACGTGGATAAAATGCTGGTTAATACGGTTCATAAGAGTGAATCGAAGTTCAATTATAAGGTGATTGTGGATAAAAATATTAAAAAGGAACAGCAAGTAGCATCTGTAACATTTATTAACGCATATACTGCCAAGAGATATTTTTTACAACCGCACGAATATGATACTACTATAACATCAAACTACTTTTGTATAGAAAGGAGGCCGTTTAGGAACTATTACTGGTCACCATAGCAACTGTCCAAAAAGTAATCCTTTTTTGTACCAGTGTACAAAGATAATTTCACGTTATGTGACACATTATTTTTCGCGATATCATAGCTCTAAAATACATTTATCTACGACTATTGAATAATACATGTATTACATCTACAAATTTTGGCAAGTAATGGCACTGATTACTGTAGTCAATTGAGTAATAATAACAATGCGATTGAATAATATTACTCAATTGTACTGTCAAATTCAAATTGAACCAATCAGAAAATAGAAATACTAGCTACTTTTATTTTTTTAACTTTGGTACAACTGGTGGTTACCATAGTGATGACAGTGTTTTTTTTAATATTTGTAAATGTTCTTTTAAATAGTAGTTATTTGGCTTCAATTGAATTAATCCGTTTAAAAATATGTCTAATAAAGACGAGCTGTCTTGTACACCGCCTGAAATAGCGAAATTGAAGCAACAGAAAATTTGCTCCCTAACAAATCAAAAGGTAAATATGACGCCATATATAAGAGTTTTATGGATTGGCAATCTACACAGCAAACAACTTCATTTTATGAAAATGTTGTCCTTGTATATTTTAATGAACTATCAGAAAAGTAGAAGTCGTCATCATTATGGGCTTATTATTCAATGCTAAAAAGCACGTTGAATATATACCACAATATTCACCTAGAAAATTACATGAAGTTACAGGCGTTTTTAAAGCGCCATTCTGAGGGGCATCGACCAAAGAAAGCTAAAACTTTCAAACCAGAGGAAGTAAATAAATTTATTAAGGAAGCACCAGATCAGAGTTTTCTTGTAGCAAAGGTACGTAGATATCCCTAAGGTAATTATAGACGAGTTTCTAAACCTAACTTTTTGTAAATGTGGCGTTAATTTATGGGACTAATGGGCGCTTGCCGTTCTAATGAGCTATATAATATGAAAATTGAAGATATCCAAGATTACAATGGAGCTCTTATAGTAAATATACCTTTTACAAAAACAAAATCACCTAGATCATTTACTGTATCAGGTGAATTTTACGAAATTTATAAGAAATATATAAATATTCGTCCAGCTCATGCTAAATCCAATTCTTTTTTTCTGAATTACCAGAATGGTAAATGTACTATTCAAAAGATAGGCATTAATAAATTAACTTCTGTGGGGAAGCAGATTACTATGTCTCTGAAACTAGAAAATCCTTAGTTGTATACAGGCCACTGTCTTCGAAGATCCTCTGCAACCATTTGTGTAAGCGGAGGCGGCGATATTACAGCTGTAAAAAAGATTGGAGGATGGAAATCCACTGCAATTGCTGAAGGTTACGTAGATGACAGTATTAACAATAAGCTAGAGAGAGGAAACAAAATATTAAAAGAAATCAACAAAAATGATAAACCTTGCACTCTTACTAGCTCTAGTATCAATAATTGTAGTACAACTACCACTATCACAGAAAATTGTGATATGAGTATTACTGATAATTGTAACGGGTACATTTTCCACCGGTATTTAGTATATAGAATTTGGTAGTAATTCTTGTTAAAAATCCTAAGTTCGGTCCTGTGGACGTCGCTTAATTTAAACTAGCCTGTCATCAAATAAACATCTTAAATAAAAGGCACCTTTTAGGAAGGGAATGTTTAATATTTGCTATAATGAAATAATGTAACGTCATTCTGTTGTCGTTTTTCGTATCTTGCGACCTGGCATTTTACAAAAAAAATAATATCAATTTCTTTAATAAGAAACCTTGAAAAGAAACTATGAGAAGCGCTTCGTCATCTCATTTATTAAAATATTTCGATAAACATTTTGAGTGTATACGATTCTAAATACACTTTCCTTTGTCTGCTATTTGCGTTTGAATTTTAAGTCAATGCGGCGTAGAAATTTTCGTCTCGACAGCAGTAGCCGTACACACGTGTGCTTTAAGCGGGAAGAATTTTGGGTACTATTTTTTACACGTAAGGTCTAATATCCTATAGTAGGCCATGTAACAAGCGCCCTAGCCGCCTAATAACAGATGTTGAGACGCGGAATAATGCGAAAGACAGATTTTGAGACGGGGAGTCTTCCAAAATCACACGCCGAGAGCGTAGGTTCGATCTTGTGTTAAAAATGCCATTTTGTTGTAGTAAAATGGATTTTGAAAGAAAACTCTAAATTCAGTTTTTCATATTGTTTGAACAATTACCGGCTTTCGGATGGCCGGTGCATTTAATTAAAATCAACATGTAATAGTTATTGTTTAAATCAGTGTTCGGAAATTAACCAATAATTCGTGGTTAACAAAAGTTACAGTTATTCCGTTAAATATTTTTGCGGACGTTTGTGCTTCAGAAAAGTGGGAAATTTAGTTTCCCTTATTACTGTGTAACATATGTTACGACAGTCTACCGTACCGTAATCTCGTCTAAATAATTATTTTACAGAAATAAGTTAATAATTACAGACGCTTTCTCTGTAATCGAAATTTCGGTTAAATAATAATTCGTGCTGTGTGCCTTCTAAATTCAGTTCAGAATTAATGTTTATGTGTATTGTTTTATTGAAAACAATGAAATTATAAAATGGTTATCAAAACTAATAGCCAAATCTTTTATGGAACTCTTTGGTTGCATTTTGTTACTGCCGTTTGGGGTGAATTTGCAAATTATAATTCGCCATATCCAGTTTCTACGAGGGTTATCTCGTACATCTTTAATGTATGAAAGAAAATTACCAATATTCCAGTTTCCATTTGCTGTGACGTTGTCGTCAAATTTTATGCAGTTTATCGTTGATTTTGGTTTGTGACTTACCAAAAATAAAAGGTATTGTGACTATTGTTTTTAGTGTTATTCATTTAGATAAATTTCTTGCTTGAATTTGCAGTCATTTTTGTTATTGTTTCTCAATTAATAGAAGTTCATTATAAATTTTTGTTCATTAAATTTCCATTATCAATAGAACTCTTGTCAGTTGTTATTTAACAATCTTTAAGCTTTAACTTAATTGCAATTCATTTATTTTGATACTGTCGAACTGATGTAATTTGTCTAATCTCCTTTAGAGATTTGTTTATAAATTTTGTCCAGGAAAAGCTCAGTTAATACCTAGGTTAATATTTAAATTAAATTGTTTTGAATAATTTTTATGGTTGATCTAATCGATTCTTTTGAAATATTTTGCGATCATGATCTGTCAATGTAAATTTCTAATATTGATAGTATGTGTTTTGAACAATTTTGTGGTCAATCCGATTCTTCCTGTTTGTTTTCTTTATTAAATGAAATGTTCTTGGTGAATTTGTGTATTGATTAACTTTTGGACATAATTATAATCCAATAAATTTAGATTGGATTAGTAATAAATATACTAGGTGTGTTTTATTTGTTTATCTTTGTATGTGTATTTTACCCATTCTTTTGTTAATAAATGTTATTAATTCAAACTGATGGATCTACAAAACGGAACCATATTGGTTATGAATGCTTAAGTTCATTTCTTCAAAATTTTAAGTAAACAAAATTTTGTTTTAACTAAATATTCTATTCATTTTCTGGTTAATGAATTTAATAAATTTTAATGCTTATTCAATCAACATCTTTGAATGGTTAATAAATCATTAACTAAGCTCAGAACCAGATGGCGCCCTTTTATGTTTTTATTTGTGTTAAACCCTTATCTATTCCTTTTCACAATTTATACAGCTGTGGAACCAATACCTACGACTTGATTAATTAATTTGTAAAGAGAGAGTTTAAATCTCAAGCTGTGGCAGACATTTTTTGAGTTTTCAGTTACAGTAAGTATGATGTATTTTCATAATGTATTTTTATAACTTTTTATAGCTTTTATAGTTTTTTTGTTGTTTTATCTCGGCTGAAAAACTCGTGTTTTATAATGCAACTCCAACTATAAATATTCATAATTGTAATAACGTTATCATTAATTGTTATAGTAATAAAAATTAGGTAAAACAATAATTGTTAATTTTTGCAATAGAAATTATCAAATATTTTATTATTAATTTATTTTCATTAATGCTACTTAAAATTGCTATGTAATTAATCGTGAAGTAGTTAATTCTTTTGTTTCCTTTAAGATGATTGTTGCAGTTAATAAAGTTTGTAGAAATTATTTCTGTCTGATATTTAAATTACACCATCTAATTACATCAAAAAGTATGAATGAGTTATTTAACTAGTCGTAGATAAAGTATAGTATTCTACTCGCATGTAATAGCTATTACCCACTCGGATGATTTACGGCACTCGACTGGCGGCAAACTTCAACCTCGTGAGTAATAGCTATTATTACATGCTCGTTGAATAATATACTATTTTATACCATTAATTTGAAATCACTTTCCAAAGTCACCAGTCACCTGACAAAACTTCTTGGAATTTTTAATGAAATGGGGATGAGAATTATACTTTTGTTGATATGTTTATTTAATTCCATAAAAAATAATTCCACAACAAATTGCAGTAAATAATAAAAAATAGTTTAACGTCATGATGTTTTGTTCTAAACCATCCTCCCCGGGAGTTTGCTAGTTAAAAGCGATTGGCGAAAAAATTGCATCATTTTTATGAAATATGTATTTTTGGAACTCATGAGATTGCTGGACTCCGCTGCAACGGCATCTTTCTTATTTGTTTCAAAACATGCTTTTCTTGTATTCATATTCATTTGAAAATATTCTAATTGTTGCATGTTCTACCTTGTCTCATGTTAGTAACAACGTCTTCCAATCTCCTTTAAATTCAACATTTTTATGAATTCTAATATTAATTTTTTAGAGCTTAGCTTGAATGAAGTCTGAAATAAAGTTCACATTCTATTTTGTATTCCCGCGAACACCTTTAATAAATCAACAAGGATTTTTTAATGGTCTTAAATATTACTAGTAGTAATGGTCTATATTAAAAAATTTCTGTAGTTGGTCGATCGCTGCCAAATTCTTAGAAGGATTCTGCTTTATACCCCATCTTTTTAATAACAATACGTAGGGTTTATTTAAATAAACAATGATATCCTTAAATTGCTGATTTATATGGTTTCTAGAGAATTTAGAGTATGTTCTGTAGGCAGGGAAGAACCTAAGGAGTTTTTTTGGAGGGGGGTAACCTTAAAATTGCCAACTTATTACGATGAAAATACCAACTACTAGTAAGAAAATATTTTTATTTGTACCTAACATTATATGCAGGAAAATTAGTATAAATCTTATTTTTATTTAAAACTCTCCAACGTGTAGTATGTATGGCAATTAGATTAAATTTAAAAAAATAAATAGTTTTGGACACATTTTCTTATCTTCTCATTTTTCTCAAATTGTGGAATTGCCAACTCTCGCTCAAAATTATCAACTTTGAGGGGGCAGCTTCCCCTCCCATCCCACCATGGGTTCGTCCCTGTCTGTAGGTGTCTATAACCAGAGTATATAGCGTTTATAAATTTTATAGAATCTTGGAACATTTTAAGGTTATAAATTCATTTTCTATATCTACTTTACACCAATGAAGACCGAAGAACTATTTAAAACTGATTAGTGTTATTTCTCTTTCCAAATAAATGCAGTACACTTAAATAAAGAAACAAATATGAATGAATAGAAGCAGTTTTTTATTAGAATTGCTTTTGAAATTATACGATCACAAACAGGTAGCGGTTATGATTTAAGGGCTTATATTATTAAACAGATATATTCTTGTTTTGTGCGTCGCGTTTCATCCGCCGACGAAAATCTACCTAAACCATTCTCGTTTCGTGTGGGCGTTAATGACTTCTCATTTCGTGCGATATTTACTAGCATATGTATACCTGATCTTATCTAAATATTAAGTATCATAGTAAATTTAATATTCTGCACTTCGGTCAACACAGAGCCAGCTAAAAAGTAACCAATTAAAAAGTAAACCATTAGTAGCGTTAAGAAATAAACGGAAACTTTACTCAATTTAGAATATTGATGGATAATTCGGTTCTACTGGAAAGTAGATGATATAGAAATTAAGTGTACATTTTTATTTAAATTTCCTTCAATGTTAAAATTTCACTAAGAAACCAAGAGATTTTTTTAATTTTTTATATTAAATCCATAGTATTTTTCTTTGTACAGAAATATCGTAAGTGTCAAATATTCTGAATGCTATTGTATTTGAATTTATCCTTTTCAAAGAATTTCGTTTTAGATAGACTAATACCTACTTTGTCATGTACCGCTAATGTTACCTGCAATTTCATTGACATCCATAATATAATTAAATTTGCAATATGAAACAAAAATTCATAATATACAGGATTTAAAGAAACAGTTATACGGGAATACCTTACTTCCCTTGTGTCGATGTGAATGTTTTGTAAATTGCCATCTGTTTAAAGCTGTTTGAGTGTTAACAAGTATTCCTATAATTATATGGCATTATACATTTTTATTTTTAATACCTATTTTAAAAAGTATCCGAAGCCAGCAAGTAAATCCCAGATGAGCGCGAGAAACGAGAAGCAATTAGTACTGAATTTGATTGTCCATCGGGTTTGCGCACGAAACAAGAAGGTTTTTTCAGTTTAGCACGAAACGTTGACAAATCATTCTACATAGGATGTTATACTTTGTATGGCAATTATTGGAAAAATTACAGGTTGCTAACTAGTAATTGCATTGAGGTTAAATAATATCACTTTTGAAATATTTAATTAAGATAGAGAAAGTACCTAAGATTGTCAATTCTGCTAGATTTAGAAAAACTTAATTTAACCTATTGAGACACTTTTACTTATTTGAATGAGTCTTCAACGGGGTTCTGGTTAAAGACTCATCCGGGATGTTTATATTTCAGACCGATATAGCGTAGGCGCCTATTGCACGGTTGCTAAATTAACCTTAAACTCTTGACAAGAACATTGATGAAAGAATATTGATGACATTTGAAAGATAACATGTGTTCATAAAATGCAAAATAATAAAAATATGAGGTTGAATGGTAAAATAAATCAGATAGGGTGATTAATTTAATAATGAAAATGAAAATTAATTATTTACACTGTACAACAACATTGGACTTTAAAAAAATTTCCAGGTTCTAATACACTTTTTCCAGAGATAAAATGCAGATCATGAATCTGCTATGGGTTTTTTCTTTGTTTTCAAAAAACTCTATTTTAAATGCACGAGAAGGGTAGGCAAACTTTTACGTTTAACAACACCCTGTATAGCTACCTGTATCTGCAGGTACAGGTACAACATCATACCTATACTTGTCTTAGTAGATACGATTTGAAGGTTTATGTACAAATATATACTAAAGACCGGACAAGATTCATTTGGTATTAGGTTTGTTTTATCTGCTTTAACAGAAATTAGATTGTTCTTTGTGATTTTGTGTTGTATAGATTGAAGAAGTGATATGTTAGATTTTAATAACATAATTTATTTACAAAAAGATAGTTTACCTATGGGTAATTCTCTAAGTCCTCTATTAGCTAACATATTTATGGACAAGTTTGAAGATCGAATATTTGAATTAAACCTCTCTAAACACATTATCTTCTGGTTTCGTTATGTTGATGACATTTTAGCTTGTTTTGACAGTTCTTTTGAGGTTATCAATGAAATTTTAATTCTTATTAACAGTATCCACCCTACCATAAAATTTACACTAAAAACAGAACAAAACAGGGCTATAAACTTTCTAGACTTAAATATCAAGATTAACGCACACAATCTATTTGAATTTTCCATATACAGAAAACCAACACAAACAGACATAACAATACCAAATGAATGTTGTCACCGTAATACACATAAAATAGCAGCCTACAAATCATTAGTACACAGGACTTTAACTATTCCACTAACAAAATCAGATTTTAGCAGAGATATCAACCATTAAACAACTAGCACATGCAAATCATTACAATCCGAACATGATTGACACTTTAATTAAACAAAAAGATTATAGGTTAGCTATCAAAAGAATATATCCCATTGACAATCAAACAGAAGACACAAATTACATATCTATACCATATTTTGGCAAAATATCAGAAAAAATTGCACATATACTAAAGAAAAACCAACAATTATAAAATAACATTTAAAACCATCACTGACACTTTTTCATTTTTATTTAATGCTAAAGACAGAACACATGATATCATGAAATCGTGCATTTGCCGTTTAAATTGTTCTTTTTGTGGTTCGGTATATATTGGACAAACACTTCGAAATTTTGACATAAGATATAAAGAACGCGTACGTCATTACAAAAATAAACATCCTGAAAAATCGAATTACGCCAAACACCTTTTAGAACAAAATCACACAATGACTCCTCAAAATAATATTAAATTCCTACATTTTTGTAATAACAAACGTAAATTAGACATTTTAGAAGCCTTTGAGATATACAAACACATACTCAGGGTACTTATAATGAATGAACAGCTTGAGCTCAGTAATTCTCCGTTGCTGGAAGTGTTAGATATTTAATTCTGATTATTTTTATCTTTTTATATAGTTACCTATTTTTGTATCTACCTTAGCGACGTGTTTGTTTATATTTATACTACCTTTGATAATGACAGTTTAGCTGTCGAAACGATATTGTCAGGTTATATTTTAAATAAATACTGTGAAACTTTTTACTAATCTTTATTTATTTCAAGAAATATTATTACTAAAACTAATTACAAACACTACAATAATGAACTGTTAACGAATTTAAAGTATATATTTGCAGACTCTTTATTTACAATACAACATTTATTTTTAACATTTATTTTATATTCTACTAATTCACGATGCGCGTCTTCAATTCACTAATTGACTAATTGACTCCCTCTTGCGACACGGTTTTATATGTGCAACCCGCCGAGTCTCGAACAATCTACCGTCAGTCTGGATTACTGTAGAAGCGACGGAACCTTCTCCTTTGTTCGAGGTTCGTGTATAGGGGTTTTCCCATTCATTACAATACGATGGTATATTATTACCTTAAATGAGGATTTGAGTTATTTGACGTTGATTGTTATAATCAACACGGTTAAAGTCCGGAATTACTTCATAAACTTTGTTACACCTATA
Organism: Agrypnus murinus; assembly: GCA_929113105.1. Classification (NCBI taxonomy): domain Eukaryota; kingdom Metazoa; phylum Arthropoda; class Insecta; order Coleoptera; family Elateridae; genus Agrypnus; species Agrypnus murinus. Next base: position 146,726,131 of record OV816029.1, on the reverse strand, counting down.
GCGATGATGTCAGAAATATTTTCACATAATATTTTCACAAAATAGATAAAATCACAAGAGACAAGGGATGGATTAAGATTTATTCATTTGGTATCAACATTGGTACATGATTGAAAGTAACATTATAAAATGTCTATAGATAATTGGTGAGTTCACTTGATGTTAAATCTAAAAAAAAGTTATAAATCAGTATTGATAAGAATAGAATTATATAAAATAGATTTTGATTCTTAACTTAGCCTGAGAATGGGTTACCATGAGAAAGCTATCTATTTATTGCAATAATCAATGGTCAACTAATGAGCAAAGATAGGATATAAAGAAATTGAATGAGAGATTAATTTTACCACTGGTTTCTAAGTAAACAAAATGAAAAAAAAAACTTTTTTATCAAAAGGAATGTAAAGTTTTTATCCAGTCCATAAAGATCTGTAAAAATTATATTACATAAAAAATTATATTAAATATAACTCGCGGATGAGTCTTTAACCTAAACCCCGTTGAAAACTCATTCAGAAAGGTAAAGAGCCTCAGTAAATAAATACAGAATTAACTTAAAATATCATCGCAGTATGTTACCTATGCATTAGTACTTTATTTGTGGTCCTATTTTATTGAAAGTTTTGTAACTAAGTATTACCAAATAAGCGACCCATGACCAAATCTTCCTCCTGGACTAGCTATTCCTATTTGTTTGCCTGAGTGGTGTTTAACAAATTTTTTATAGATAAAATTTCTTTAAGTACTTTTAGATACTCTTAGGTCTTATTTATAATAATTTATTAAATCATTGTACAGTAAGCTTAGATAAATACTTCATATAGATATACTCACTAAGGAAAACCTGAGCGTGAGTTATATATATAGAGAGACTTAGTTCTAGTATTTGTGCATGATCTTATAATAGGAAAAAAATTATAAATTAAATTTGTATAAAGGTAAATATAAATAAAAGTGTAAAGGTAAATATAAAGGTAAGTATAACGATATGTATAAAGATAAGTCTAGACATTAACTAATAACAGGTACTTTTTTTATTTAATTTTTTATTTGTTTACATTTTTGCAGTTAAATATTCTTAAGGATTTATCAGAATATGAATTGTTTTCTATCCATATTAAATAAATACGATTTTGCTCTCTTTTTAAATACGGGTAAGCATTTAGATTCTTTTGCAGATTTAGGAAGATTATTATATAACCGCGGTGATAGATATGCGGGATCTCTCTGACCTATGGTTTTTAAAGAGGATGGTGTTTTTATTGTGTACTCAGTTTTATATCTTGTGCTGTGACTGTGGTCGATATATTTAAACTTATATTTATTCTTATAGACGTGCGTAACAGCTCGTAAAAAGAATAGTTGACGTAGATCTAGAATTTTCAGTTCTGTAAATAATACATCCGATGAATAAAAACGTGGTTTATGGAATGAAATTTTTAAAAATCTTTTTTGTAGGATCTCCAGATATTTTAAAGGCACAGATGCCAGGCCACCCCAAGCAACAATGCCATAGCCCAGTCACGACTCTGCTAAGGCGTAATATAGAATACGCACGCAGTAAGTATCCAATATATTTCTGAAATATATAAATATGGATAAAGTACCCCTCAGTGAATTTATTGTTTTTTTATGTGAATGTCCCAACGAAGATGTTTATTGATGTAGATACCCAAGTATTTTACATTTTCTGCAATTTGGATTTGAGATTGTTCATTGTTGTTATTTATTATTAAAGTTGTAAATTCTGGGACGCAATGTATTAAAATAAAAACCAACGTGCCATTTTGAATATGGATATTAATGAAAAAATGTCATCATTTTTAGACAGCTGCAGACAAAATATGTTTTGTCTTATAATTAGGCTTATTGCAACTGTATAATGTATTATTATTATTCACTAGTGTAATAAAGTTACCTTATTCCTCTGTTAGAAGAATGAATACATAATGAACAAAAATCAATCAAATTTATCTAGCAGGTACTTATTAATATCAACATTTACAAGGACTTTTAGCAATACCCAACGATCTAAACGTTTTATGCTTATTCAGTTACATTAATATAAAATGTAAGAAACCATAAATTTTGTATTTTTTTGCTGTTTGGTATTTTAAAAACAGCTCTAAGCAGTGGTAAAAGGAAAAACAAACACCGTTATAATGTTGCAATATTAGCTTCTCCGTCCTTTAAGTTTATTTCATTTAATAAATTTATTCAACACCTCTCAGTAAAAAGGCTTTTACCTTCTTTCTAAGCAATCAAAAATTGATGTTTACTCACTAGTGAATAAGAAGAAGAATTTCTACTCACTAGCGAGTAAAGCTACAATAGCAACCAATGACGAGCCTAATAATCACCTCATAATATTATTGAAATTCAGTCACCAGGCTGTCAATCAAAGTGTCAATTCTATTATTGTCAAAAACTTTTCTTGATTTCGCATATGCACTTATTATTAAAACAGGCTTAATAAACCAACAATTTATCAATTTATCTTTAAACTCTTAAAACTAAATAAAACTTAGTTATGTAAAACTTTAAAATTTTGTTTAAAATTTCATATATGAACTTATTGAGGTATTGAGGTGTTGGATAAAACACTGTATGATAAAGCAGCTTTTTTTTCTATACCAACGAAATAATAATTAATTATGTATGCTTCTTGTTGAGTAATGCTATGCATTACTCAGGAGTAATGATATATTCATAACCATAAACCGTGAGTAATAAATTATAGCTTTAACGGATGCTTATTTTTTAACCGTAAAGAAGTAAAAGTTGAATTACGATAGTAAAAATAATGAAACATGTACGCCGCCAACACTCTAAAGGCGGCAAAAGTACCCTCTTTAAATTTATTGTGCGAAAGATTAAGAAAGAAGTACTAAATGGCGTACAAAGTCAAGATTTGAAACGAGCATTTTTTATTAAATTTTTGCATTAAAAATTGCATTTTTTTATTGAACAAATGCAGCTACTCGCGTCTAATAGTTATTACTCATCAGGATGTCGTAATCTTCATCTTTATGAGTAATAACCATCATTACACGTTTGTTAGATATGGACAAGTTGGATAAGATACTATTTACTACCTACTCGAAGTAATGAAGACACGTAGTTTCGCATTGTAGATGAAACTTTTTTCCTCGAGGATAAAATCTTATTATGCAACTTTCAATTAAAATGTTTAACTTTTTAGTTTCTCTCTTCTAAAATAGTAAAAAAGTACTCTTACCAGTGACGTATTTAAGATTCTTTTCGGGGGATACTCTATAATTCAGAATCAAAGTACTTAGATTTTTACATAACATATGAGATTTTCACACTATTAAAGAAATTTCGGGTGGCTTCAGCTCGATGGCCCCCCCTCTAAATACGCCACTGACTCTTACTTTTTCAGTTCCTTCGGAAAATTGCCAAAAAAGGTGTATACAACACGTGAGAGATAAATGGTTTTTCTACATGTATTTGTGCAAGCCACTTAAACAACTTATAGACTATTGAAAAATATTGTAGACTTAATAGAACAGGATCCGTTATTGATGTCGTTGAGCACCGATCGAGTAACCGAATAAAATGTATTTTTTATGAAATAAAATATGTTAACAAAAGTAACGTAGATGAGTTGCCTCAATAAATTTGTTCAAGGATATTTTTAATTAAAAATTCAATATTTAATTTTTTTAAATATTTTCGCCGATCTCGTAACCAAAAAAAATTAACACTAATTGAAAGTGCAAACCCTATAGAAGACGCAAACATAGGGTTGCTTACCTTTTTCTGTTCAAGGCTATACAGTTGCCAAGTTTAAATAAGTGAATTGAAAGTGATACCTTCACCGATCGAGTAACCAAATAAATTATATGTCAAAATAAAGCTTATTTTTTTGCAAAACGATAGTATAAGGTTGCTTGCAAAAAACCGATCAAGAGTCACGGTTGCAAGGGTTTAAAAATTTTAAATCGAAGCGTGCGAGAGAGAGACCCATTCTATTCAATGCGATAGAGGGGGACGCAGTACGACAGCTGCTCACACTACGTCCGAAGTTTGAAATTGTGCGAGAGAGAGGGTCTATGCGTACTGTCCAATACGATAGAAAAGGACGGGGCATTGAACTAACCAAATATATCAGTATTTTTATCATATTGAGCATATTGATTTTGCATGACAAATTAGAAAAATACAAATTTTTGTGAAAGAGGTATTGGCGTTAAAAAAAACGTTCCGTATATAATATCAAAATGTAAATATTTATTTTAAACATTTAAAGCATGTTAGTGATATATACTTATCTTAAAATTTTTATCTCTTTTAAGAAGGAACTAAATATAAATAAAATAAATGTGTCATCATTGTTTCAAAAATTTGATGCATACAATTTTTGCTATGCCCCGTCCTTTGCTATCGCATTGAACAGTACGCATAGACCCTCTCTCTCGCACAATTTCAAACGACGGACGTAGTGTGAGCAGCTGTCATTCTGCGTCCCCCTCTATCGCACTGAATAGAATGGGTCTATCTCTCTCTCGCAACCCTGACTCTTGAACGGTTTTTTGAAAGCAACCTTATACTATCGTTTTGCAACAAAAATAAGCTTTATTTTGACATATAATTTATTTGGTTACTCGATCGGTGAAGGTATTACTTTCAATTCACTTATTTAAACTTGGCAACTGTATAGCCTTGAACAGAAAAAGGTAAGCAACCCTATGTTTGCGTCTTCTATAGGGTTTGCACTTTCAATTAGTGTTAATTTTTTTTTGGTTACGAGATCGGTGAAAGTATTTAAAAAAATTAAATATTGAATTTTTAATTAAAAATATCCTTGAACAAATTTATTTAGGCAACTCATCTACGTTACTTTTGTTAACATATTTTATTTCATAAAAAATACATTTTATTCGGTTACTCGATCGGTGCTCAACGACATCAATAACGGATCTTAGACTATAATATTTTCTGTAACTTGCTGTATAAATATCTGTTATGCTGTATAAATTAGCAAGCGAAACATATTTGTTTTACCTAACTGACATATAAACACGCCATGTATGCTTAAACATACACTATGCAAATCGCATGCTTACGATAGATTTTAGTATTTGGATAATGATTCATTCACATTTCATACTATGAAAATTTCAATTTTCAAATTATTAAATAAATCCAGGATTAATTTTTAAATGCCCTAGACTAATTTTACTTGGGATTATCTACTATTCGCAACTGAAATTGATCTCGAAAATCACACACTAAGCGACTATTTTGAACCTAGCTAGCTTAAATTGATAAATAAAAAATTAATACTGTAACACAGCCTCATGTAGTTAATATATCCCTTGCAGTATCTGTTCCTTCAAAAATCCTTAAACTAAAGTTATTTGCCGTAAAATTGGTTCTGAAAGTATAACAAAACGCTGCTGTCTTCAGCATTCTGATTAAACTATAGCTTACCGGATTTTGTACAAGAAATGAGAAGCTTTTTGAGGAAATTCAAACCCTTAAATTCCTAATTAATGAATAATTATCACATAATAATCGGGTTGAGAAATATACGGTCACAATAAACGATTATTTCCTATTTATTTTAAACTTTTTTTTTATTCAGCCTACATACGCAGTAAAAAATCTGCCACCTGAAGATTTTAGAGTTAATTTAGTGTAGAAATAGTATATTAAAGTATTAGTTTCATAAGACGCGTTTTTAGCGCACGCGTCCGAGTTTAGAAAACGACCCGCGAAGCGGGGAGTTTTCTAACGGACAAGTGCGGTAAAACGCCTTATGAAACGAATACTTTATACTATTTTTTATACTTGCGTCGTTATTTCGTTAATTATTAAAAAATAAATTAGTTTTAAATAAGATTTGTTAGTGAAATTTTGTTAAGTACTTTTGACAGTTGTCTACACTGAAAATTCAACTTCAGCATTTGTTATTTAAATTGTTTTGTTTTTATAAAATTAATTTAGTTTCTGTGACAAGAAGGTAAAATGGTCAGATATTCTCTCCCTCCATCTTATTAAAAATAATTAACTTATCTTAATTAATCTTAATCTTATTAAAATATTGAAATTTAACCATATTGATAGATTTATAACAACTGCAGAAAATAACCAACATTTAGCTATGAAAGTAAGTAAAATTTTGTGCTAAATACTTTCAATTTTTAATATATTTCAATTATTTAAGGTTGCGTTAATAATGGGATTCTGTGGTGCCTGCCGAAGAGATGAATTGACCAACATGTTATTAGACAATATTGTGGTCAAAGATGATGTGTTCACTGTGACTGTAACAAAAACAAAAAATAAAGTTCGAAGAGAATTCTTAATTACAGAGAAACTGTGGATTGATTTAATTAAGCAATATTTGAGCCTAACGCCTAAGAAAATAAACCACAGGCGGTTTTTTATAAACTACCGCAATGGAAAATGTATTTCTACTCCTATCGGTATAAACACCATGGGAAAAGTTCCTTTTATTATTGCCACTTATTTACATTTAGCCAACCCGAAGCTTTTTACAGGTCATTGCTTTCGACGTTCAAGTGCTTCCCAATTGGCAAACAAAGGTGGCGATTTAATAACTATAAAACGGCATGGAGGTTGGAAGTCTTCAGCTGTGGCTGAGGGCTGTATTGATGCTTCAGTTAAAAAAAATGGAGGTAGCTGAATTGCTATCTAATAAGCCATGTACTTCCACTTCAACGGCTCAAGTGGTAATTGACCAGTCTTCCACTGCTTCATTTTTATATGAAGAATCACACACTTTTAGCAGCAACCCAATAACGAGTCAACAAAACATTGTTGAGGGGCAAAATTTACCTTCATTTAAGATTAATGCCCAGGACACTTCTGGTGTTACAATCAAAGTGTATAATAACTGTACTTTTAATACAAAAGATGTATAAAGAATAATTTGTGAATTTATTAAATAATTTTTAATTTAATTAATTTATTTTGTGTATGTTTACTTTATATTTTAAAAGTTTGGCATTTTATCACATAACAACATAACCGCACTTTTAAATATAATAAGTTTGACATTTAAGAACAGCTGTTAGGTGCTACCAACTTTAAAAAACAAAATTTTACTGTTTCCAGTACTCTAATAAATCTCATTAGGACACGCAAATGCGTGTCCTAATGGAGTTCATTAGGACACGCAAGTATAAAATACATTTTATTCACTATATTCTTATAATAAAAATAATTCTTCAGTAATGAAATCTATTTTCGCTTAAGTTCGCTTATCAATTATCCCAGCATAGACTGAATATTAATTCTGATAGTATCCTACTCTAAAAGTATAAAAAGATTCACTCTCATTTTAATTTTTTAAGAGAAAAAAGCCGTTAAAAAGTTATCTAAATTGGTAAATAGTTTTTTTGTTAGTGTTCATGTTACTCTAATCAGAGTAAATAAAACGAATTGGCACCAATATAGAGTCATATGTCATCGGAAGTAATAAATTTTACTCCACTTTGACAAAACAATATACTTGACAGTATATTAGACAAAAGATACGTATGCGCAATATAACGACTCACCAAAATTTCAGCCATTTTGGACGCTCAGTTGTTATTTGACAATCGTTTGAGTGAGTCGATGTGAGTGTTTTTGTGAAAATGGAAAAAATCGAGTATCAAGCTGTCATTAAATATTTGTTTTTGAAAGGCAATACGCCTACGCAAACCAAATACGAGTTGGACTCTGTGTATGGGGACTCTGCGCCATCATTTACCACAGTGAAATTTTGGGTAGCTGAATTTAAACGTGCCCGTACCAGCTTGGGAGTCGATGAACATTCGGGACGTCAAAAAACTGCAACCACTGACGATAACATCGCTAAAGTTCACCAAATGGTGCTAAACGACCGTCGAATTAAAGTGAGAGAGATAGCAGAGGCTATGAATATGTCCAAAGAACGTGTTTGTCACGTATTGAATCAAGATTTAGGCTTTAGAAACCTGTCCGCGCGTTGGGTGCCGCGTTTGCTCACGTTAGACCAAAAACGTGTTCGAATGAATATTTCCAACGCTTTGTTGGCGCAGTTTAGGCGCAATAAATCAGAGTTTTGGCGCCGATTAATTACTGTAGATGAAACTTGGATACACCATTATACGCCCGAAACAAAAATACAGTCAAAACAGTGGACTGCGAAGGGGGAATCGGCTCCAAAAAAAGCAAAAACTGTTATGTCGGCTGGGAAAGTGATGGCGACTGTTTTTTGGGATAGTCATGGAGTTATCTTAATCGATTATCTTCAAACAGGAAAAACCATTACAGGAGCATACTACGCATCATTACTTGACAAGCTGAAGGCAGAAATTGCTTCACCAAGACAATGCGCCGTCTCACACCTCCGCGGTTTCCATAGCGAAAATCCACGAATTGCGGTTTGAACTGCTTGACCATCCTCCTTACTCACCAGATCTAGCCCCAAGCTACTTGTTTTTGTTCCTTCATCTAAAAATTGCGCTCGGAGGACAGAGATTTTCGTCAAATACCCTCATATTGGTGTCAACTCGATGGTTTGATGAAATCGATCATCATTGATCGTGTTTGCTTAAATACCTAATGATGTATGTGGTTTAGCAATGAGTAGAAGTTCCATTGCTTTTAATAGTGTTAAAACTAGTGATTCTGCAAACAAAAATTTTAAATTAGTAGCATTTAGAACTTCTAGTTCAACTAAGAACGCGATAGTTTTTTTAACCCTAATTTCTCAAATACGTCAAAGTAATGGAGGATAACACCTTTTATAAATTCACTTAAACACAATTCGATTTCCTACTAATATCTCTACATATTTCCACAGAAATGCACACAAATCATTTGTCAAGTTTTGGAGTAAAGTAATTTATATCATAATTCATATTATCGCATTCAATGATGTATATGGAGATAATGCAAAATCAATGCGTATTTAAACTTTGGATGGAGTTCAACATTCAGTTAACATATATTATTTATTTCTCATTTCAAATCTAAAACAATCGATTCTACGGTACTTAGAAATTTCAAAACCTACATGTAATACTAGTTATTTGCATTATTTGGCTACTATTGTGATTGTAATCTATATCAAAGCTGTCAGCTCGAACAGGCGCATCCTGTACACAGTCACGTATGATTACCACAAGTGCGTATGAGAAATAGAAACTTGTGTGACTTCGTGAACGATTTCGCAGAATCTTTGAACAGCTGCAGACTCGCAGGAGATATTCCAAATATTCCAATTTTCGACACCTTAATCGAAATTGTGTTGAATGATAAATCGTTCCCGAAATAATCGGTTCACAAAATTAGCAAAAATGAGGCTTTGAATTGTCCAAGCATGGTAAGGGACGCTTCCCTAAATTTAAAATTAAGGAAATCGAATCTCCTCTACTGTTATGAAAAATCTCATTAGAAGGGTAACTTTCACCTGCAGAGATTTGGTAAAGATTTTACTACTTCAACTGATAGATCTTACTCATATAATTATGAAATTAACGTATGGATATTAGGCTAAAATACTGAAAATAATAATTGATATGCACGTGTTAATTAGCAAAGATTAGTGCGCAATTGCTAATGCAAATGCTAGCAGTATACACTGGTGGGTACAAGGTTGCGTATCCGCCTTCTACTAGCTTTCCAGGCTAGTATCCAAGCTATAAACGTTCGACCCCTAGTCCAACATGCGGACTATTTGCATGGCAAATATACACATTTTCTTATTGTTTGTAAACCAAAAAATTAAAAAAGTGTTACACGGTAAAACTAGTTAGGGATCACCTTCCAAAATACAATTTTATCGTTGCGTAAATACAGAACATAAACATGAAATAAATAAAGATTAGTAAAAGTTTCACAGTTTTATTAAAATACAACCTGACAATATTGTTTCGACAGCTATGCTGTCATTATCAAAGGTAATATAATTATAAACAAACACGTCGCTAAGGTAGATACAAAAATAGGTAACTAGATAAAATAATAATAATCAGAATTAAATATCTAATACTTCCAGTAACGGACAATTACTGAGCTCAAGTTGTTCATTCATTAAAGGTACCTTGAGTTTGTGTTTGTATATCTCAAAGGACAAAATGTACAACACATCTAACATATCACTTCTTCAATCTATAAAACACAAAATCACAGAGAACAATCTAATTTCTGTTAAAGCAAATAAGGGTAACACTTTGGTAATTATTTCAAAAGATATTTACATACAAAAAGTTAATAAATCTATTAATAAAGAAAATTTAGAAACTTTAAACAAAAACCCAACCACAAAATTCCAAAAAGAAATAAAACAAGGTTTAGAAAACTGCAATATCTGCTTTTCAGAATTAGAAAAGCAACAAATCAGTAATAAAAACCCACAACCACCTAAACTACATGGACTAGTCAAAACACATAAACAGAATATGCCAATAAGACCAATTGTATCATACATCAATGCAGCTAATCACATTTTATCCAAAAAACTCAACTAGATTATTAACACGATAGGTTACAAATCGAAATACTCTGTTAGAAATTCATTAGAATTAGTAGTTAGATAAGCTGCAAAACATACATCTTTCACCACATTCAAAACTTGTTAGTTTTGATATTTGCAACATGTTCTTCAGAATACCCCCACAAGAATGTATTCCTTTATTAGATAGTTTCTTGATCAATAGTAATAGAATTATTTAAAAGGTTAGAGTTAATTCAATTATTTGACCTTTGTATAAGTCAAAATTATTTCACTTTTTTTCCTCATACATACTTATGGTGTCTGTCTATTAAAACTGGTCTATAAGATCAACCATTAATTTTTTTCTGATACTTCTTAAAACTAAACTAATTAAATACCTAGAGTTCATCCGACGTTGTCCTTTAGTTTTCTTAACCACTATTAAACCCGCACTATGCTCTGCTTTTCACTGCACTACACGAGCTCGAATGGTTTGGTCCTCTTCAGTCTTCGAACAATATGTTGGTTGTCCAATAGCTGAAGAGCTTCTCCGTTTTCGTGTAGGTGGAGCCTGGCTTCGTGTTTGCCAGCAAACCTTTTGATCTCTTCCTTGACCATTGGGATGTTGAGGTCTCGGTGCAAATCAGAGTTACGTATGTACCATGGAGCTTCTACCATGTTGCGTAACACCTTGTTCTGGAATGTTTGTATGGTTTTTATGTTACTATCTTTGGTACAGCCCCAGAGATGGATGCCATATAACCATACCGGTTTTAGGATCTGATTGTAGAATAAGATCTTATTATGTACTGACAGTTTGGAGTTTCTTCCAAGAAGCCAATAAAGCTGTTTGTATTTGAGTCCCAGTTCTTTTCTTTTCTTTTTTTACATGCTTTTTCCACCGGAGTCATGCCTAGGTATTTGGCGTTGTTCTTAGGGCACAATAGTACCATTAATCTCTAAGGGCAGAGGATTTACCAACCTTTTGTTTGTGAAGCTAACATGGGTAGATTTGACTTCATTTAGCTTAATCTTCCATTGTTTGGTCCAATCAAGTATTGTGTTGCTAGCTGCTTGTAATTTCTCAATAGATATATCTTGCTCCTTCTCTACTGCAAGGATTGCAGTGTCGTCTGCGAATGTTGCTACTGTGATTCCATCCAATTTTGGTATATCACTCGTGTATAACAGAAATAGGATAGGACCGAGGACACCACCCTGTGGCACACCCGCTTTTATTTCTTTCAGGTCAGAATAATCATCTTCCTGTTTAATTCTGAAAAGTCGGTTTGAGATATAAGATGTTATTATCTCTACATATTGCTTTGGTAGCATTTTGTTTAGTTTGTATATCAGGCCTTCGTGCCATACTTTGTCGAAGGCCTGAGCTACATCTAGAAAAACAGCTGAGCAGATTTGCTTTTCTTCAAGAGCGCGCTCTATTAGGTCAGTAATGCGATGCACCTGATCTATAGTTGAGTGTCTTTGTCTGAAACCAAATTGAAAATCAGGAATTAGTTTATTATTTTCAATTAGTGGTTTCATCCTTTTGAGTAGTAGTTTTTCAAATAATTTTGAGATAATTGGCAGCAAGAATATGGGCCTGTATGACTTGGCCTCATTAGGCGGCTTACCTGGTTTTGGCAGCATTATTACTTCCGCAACTTTCCAGCTGTCTGGAACATATTTCAGTCTAAGGGCTGCATTGAAGAGGTACGTGAGCATGACTATACCTTTTCTAGGCAATTGTTTTAAGATTTCCCCAGTGATCAGATCAAAACCAGGTGCTTTTTTCGGGTTTAGGTTTGTTTTTATTTCCTTCGCTACTTCATTTGGGGTAACTAAGGTAATGTTTTCTGATGCTGGATTGCTTATATTGGCCAAAGTACTGTCCATATAGACTTGGTTAGGGGTAAAAATTTCAGCCAGATGTTCCGCAAACAGATCAGCATTTTGCTTGTTTTCTCGGGCCCATGGGCCATTATCTCTTCTGATTGAAGGGATCGAAGCTATAGCTCTCCTGATCTTTTTAGTTGTTTTCCAAATAGAGTAATTTGTCTCTTCGGTTGCGGTTAAATTTTCCAAGTAGGAATTAATTGATTCTTCTTTAATCCTCTGTATTTCTCTTTTGAGCAGTTGTGTTTTGTTATTTAGAATGGCTTTGTCTGAAGGATCTCTCGACTGTTGCCATCTTCTCCTAGCTCTTCGTTTCTCTTTGACTAGTTCTCTGATTTCTATTAGATAATTTACTCTTTTTGTTATATAGTTGATTTCTATTGTTATTGTGCGCCGCTGCCTGAATGAGTTTGGTAAAGTTTTCAGTTTCTAGTTCAAATTCTTCAGTTGTTTTCAAACTAACATTTAGGTTAATGTTTCTTTGTAGATCAAGTCTAAAACTGTCCCAATCAGTGGCTATGTTAACCAGTGTGGGTCGGGCATTCTTTTTAATTATCGTTTTACTCAACGTCATGATGATTGCTGAGTGATCAGAATTCAGGTCAAAGTTTTCTTCAAGCTCAGTAAAATTGGGGGATACTTTTCTTGAGATGAAGAAATCTAGCAGGTCAGGGATTTTGTTAATATCAGTGGGCCAGTAGGTAGGCTTACCTGTGGAATGATAGTTGCATCCTGTTTCTTGGACAGCATTTATTAATTCTCTGCCTTTAGTCGTAGTTAGTCTTGCTCCCCAGTCAGTATGTTTGGCGTTAAAATCTCCTCCCACAATGAATCTTTCACCCGGATGTTGTAGGAGATTTTTATAGTCATCTTTCTTAAGATGTCTGGATGGACAGTATACTGCTTCTAACATCAGCTTTTATTTAGTGGACTTGATGCCCACCATGGTATGTTGCATGTCTATGCATTGCAAGTGGCATTCTTCGTAGTGGCTTATGGATTCTTTATGATGACCGCACTGCCTCCATGTGCTTGATTGTCAGGATGGATAGTGTGATAGCTTTTGTAGCCTATTATCTTAAGATAAGAATGGGTTGTCATATGGGTCTCTGATATGAGACAAATGTCTATATTCTGAGAGTTAAGAAAGACCTCTAACTCATTTTTTTGTTCAGGATGCCATTGGCATTCCATGTTGCAATCCGTAGGTCGTGTCGATCCATATAATTATTTATTCTTTGAGGCAGTACCAACGTTTTTGGCTTCTAGTTTATCAAGTCTGTTATTGACTCAATCAAGTGTCTTTATCATGTTATGCAGCATCTGCATCATAGTTGGTTCAGTCTTGGATGTAGAAGGGTTGACTAAAATTATTTCACTTTTAATAACATAATTTATTTACAAAAGGATGGTTTACTTATGGGTAATTCTCTAAGTCTATTAGCTAACATATTTATGGACAAGTTTGAAGATCGAATATTTGAATTAAACCTCTCTAAACACATTATCTTCTGGTTTCGTTATGTTGATGACATTTTAGCTTGTTTTGACAGTTCTTTTGAGGTTATCAATGAATTTTTTTATTCTTATTAACAGTATCCACCCTAACATAAATTTTACACTAGAAACAGAACAAAACAAGACTATAAACTTTCTAGACTTAAATATCGAGATTAACGCAGACAATCTATTAAAATTTTCCATATACAGAAAACCAACACAAACAGACATAACAATACCAAATGAATCTTGTCACCATAATACACATAAAATAGCAGCCTACAGATCATTAGTGCACAGAGCTTTAACTATTCCACTAACAAAATCAGATTTTAGCAAAGAGATATCAACCATTAAACAACTAGCACATGCAAACCATTACAATCCGAACATGATTGACACTTTAATTAAACAAAAAGATTATAGGGTAGCTATCAAAAGAATATATCCCATTGACAATCAAACAGAAGACACAAATTACATATCTATACCATATTTTGGCAAAATATCAGAAAAATTGCACATATACTAAGAAAAACCAACAATTATAAAATAACATTTAAAACCAACACTAACACTTTTTCATTTTTATTTAATGCTAAAGACAGAACACATGATATCATGAAATCGGGCATTTACCGTTTAAATTGTTCTTTTTGTAGTTCGGTATATATTGGACAAACACTTCGAAATTTTGACATAAGATATAAAGAACACGTACGTCATTACAAAAATAAACATCCTGAAAAATCTAATTACGCCAAACACCTTTTAGAACAAAATCACACAATGACTCCTCAAAATAGTATTAAATTCCTACATTTTTGTAATAACAAACGCAAATTAGACATTTTAGAAGCCTTTGAGATATACAAACACAAACTCAGGGTACCTCAGTAATTCTCCGTTACTGGAAGTATTAGATATTTAATTCTGATTATTATTATTATTTTATCTAGTTACCTATTTTTGTATCTACCTTAGCGACGTGTTTGTTTATAATTATATTACCTTTGATAATGACAGCATAGCTGTCGAAGCAATATTGTCAGGTTGTATTTTAATAAAACTGTGAAACTTTTACTAATCTTTATTTATTTCATGATTATGGAGTTCCACAAGGTAAGGCTGGAAACAATAGACAACAGAACATAAAATCTATACGTTAATGTTTTTGGTGAAATTCTAAAATAATCTTTTACTAAGTGACTTGCGGTAAATTTGCTTTTCACATTAATCCAAAAAGACACTGTAACACCTAATGGTCTTTAAAGTAAACAACACAAGAAAACATTCACAAGGTGCTGGAACATGCGGTAGTTATCGTTGAACTCTGAACTTTCTGCTTTACCAAAATCTTTATACTTTGCAATTGTTTCCGGTTTTTTAACTTAATAACTTGTTTATTATTTATTGTGCCACTATTACTAAATTAATTGAATTATTATCCGAAGAAATTTAAAGCACTTCATTGTTGGTTGGATTTAAAATAGAAACAGGACGTTTAGTTACGTCATCAATAGATTTGAAGGGTACTAGCAGTTCATGGTTAATAAATCGTTTAAGCAGAATTTCCACATAGTTCGTTAAATCGAATAAGTATTACTAGGGAAAATAATCTCTCACGAAATTAGTTTAAATACTATTACGTCGATGACTAGATTACTCGATTATTTTCTTTGGATTATTTTATTACTTCAGTATTAAATCGTCCAAAATACTAAATGGAAAACTTTTAAACGAAAGACTGGAACACTTAAATAATTACCTATAAAGATTACGATACGATAATATGCTTCAAAATCAAACCGAAAATAAAAAATTCCTTATTTTAAATTCCGCAGGCCGGAGCGTGTGTGTGCATTCACACTCCTCGAGACTACACCAGACTTACTTTCCGCAAAATCTACGTTTATTCCATTATTGATAGTTTAAGAGGGGCGATTATATTTCAAATGGTCTCAACCAAACACGCAATAAACTTGACATTAGTGCTACCAATCACAAAAACTGAATTAAATTTCAAGACCAAAACGACCAAAGACTTTATCAGAATGTAACTTTATTTAAACTATAATTGTACCTCGTAAACCGTGAAATATAGTTCCGAAAGCAAATGGTTCCTTTGTGAAAATTGTCTTTTTACAATACCATAAGCAGAAATGTTTAAAAATACGTGATCAAAAGGGAATGAGTTACTAGTTGAAATTTAATTGTAAATATATTCACACAGGTGGTAATTTTATTTTAATGAATACCAGGACTGAAGTTTTTCTCCTTATACCCTGGTTGCGATGAAAAACGCAGCAAATTAAATATTCAGAATATGAGTTTGTTACGATGTAGAGAGCAGTAAACTCAAAGAACAGAAAATCTTGTTATCCACAAGGATATACAAGGTGGGCAAAAGTATGGAACCAAGTAAATATCTCTGGAGTTTTTAGATATATCGGAATGAAACTTGGTAGGCAGATATTACAGTAAATTTTGTATTTGCGTTGAATTAGAGATTCACGTTCATAAGGTTCATCATCGTTCTTGTAAGTTATTGAACACTGAGGATGAGCTAATAAGCTGTAATTATTTATAATAATTTTTTAATTACTTCTTGTATTACTGATTAAATTTAGCAATTTCCGGATTAGATGAAAATGAAATTTACTAGATGAAGCGGTGTTTTGTACTATACTAACATAAGTCATAAACCAAATCACTGTTATCAAGGCACGTGTGATGTTAAGTTAATACCTGCGGTACAATTTAGTTTCCATAGTTATATCTACTCGTATTTACTATTATGTTATATCTATCCCATACTGGTGTTTCTTGTAAACGTAAAAGGAATGTTTTTATACAGTTGTATATATTTTTTAATATGTTTTTTATTTGCTAATTTAAAACTACTTAGAGATTAAGTAATAAGTAAATGGGATGGATGAAAATCGCAAAATGGGGGTACAGTCAGTGGTGGTTCTCCACTGGGCATTGTATTTATTGATTGTGTGGCGAATTACGTCTCAATCTTCTGACTGGTGGAAAGTTGGCTGATAAGCTGATTTGGATGTCATGCCAGGTTATTGAAATAGGCACTTGCTAGGTGTATTTCTGCAGCCACGTGTGTATACCAAGAGAGTTTCTGATCTAAATGTTACCCAAGATATTTAATTTCTGTATTGATAGGAATTGAAACATCATGTATTTTTATTTGGGGACAGGTAGTATGTATGTTGGTAAACGTTATTGGTGCAGATTGGTCGTTATTGATTGTGACTTTCCATTTGTTGAACCAATCTCCCATTAGGTTAAGATTGGTTTGTATACGTGCTGCTGCCGTTTCTGCTGTATTGCTAACCGAGAGAACAGCTGTGTCGTCGGCAAAAGTAGCTGTGATCGTATTTTCAATGGATGAAATGTCTGATGTATATATCAGATAAAAAATCGATCCCAATACGTTGCCCTGGATTACTTCAGCGGGTGATTTGTTGATAGCTTGAAACCGCACTATTTATTTTAACTTGAAACGTTCGTTCACTTAAGTAACATTACACGAGAAATACACCAGCGCACGCGCATTTTCCTTTCGCAAAATCTAAACTGATGGTTTGGGATTATTTGGTTAAGGTCTATGGTTTTCTTGTTTTGTTAGAGGAGCAATTTTTCAAATATTTTAGACAATATAGGAAAGAGGCTTATAGGCCTGTAGGATGTGGAATGTGAGGATTGCTTTCCAGCTTTGGCAATCATGATGACTTGTATATGCTTCAATTGCATTGGAGAGTAACACAGTCACAGGATACTATTGAAGATGGTAGTGAGTAATACTAGAGTTTTCTTAGATAATTTGTGCATTATTTTCCAAACTATTAAGTCGTACCTAGGAGCCTTGCGGGTATTTGTAAAATCTGTATTTCTATGTCATCATCGTTAGCCAGAGGCGGTGGTGTGCTTTGCCCTTGCCCGACCTGACCCATGTGCCGTCGAGTTTCTTTATTGGCGGTATCGCTATAGTGGGTCATTTGAATTTCTTAGTCGCTTTCCATATAGAATGGTCATCTGTTGAAAGTTGAGTAATATAATTTTGAAAAGATTCATTGCCTGTATCTCGTATCGATTGGATCAGCCTGTGAGTAAGCCTATTATAGAAAGCTTTGTCTTGCGGTTCGTTGCTACGTTTTTCTGGCTCGGCGTTCCTCGGCCACTAGATTTCGTATATGATGGGGTACATTACTGTTCTTGGGCAGATTAGTTGGTTTATTATAGGTGTAGCCCACCAAGCAGCGTTTTGTATCAAAGTAGTTGTACATATAATAATAATAATAATAATAATAATAATAATAATAATAATTGCTACAACCCATAGCCTGGAAACCAGGCCCCAGAAGCTATCAGCTTGTGCGGGAGGGAGGGGGAGATTATTATTGTCACGTAGGCCCTAAGTGCGGCTGCAGCCGACTTACAGATGGAACAGCGCAAATCCTACATTTGTGTCACAGCTAAGGAAAACTGCAGAAAACCTTAACCATATCTGCCGGTACCGGGAATCGACCTCGGGCCGCTTGGGTGAAAGTCCAGCACTTTAGACATTACACTACCAAGGCTGTTTATAATATAAACTGAAATTAACAATATCTCTTAGCTAAAATGGTTTTATGAAAGCTAACTACTAATAAATAAGCAAGTAGGTACACTAATGTAAGTTATTAAGTAGTCAATATTATAGGTATTATTTTTTTTTCTTTTAACAATACTCAATTATTCCACTACTTAAATACTACAACCATAATTGTTTAAAATAAAGTCTACTATACATTAATGCTATAAAATTCAATAACCCAATGTGACTCTAATTATAACTGAGTGTTTATTTCTAAAAATGCTTCATGAATATTCTTAACGTACTGTTATTAGTGAATAAAACGTCAAGTAAATAAGCACTACCCACGAGTATGGAGTGATGGAGTGTGTGCACGTGATAAGCTGTTATGCCTGTATGTTCTACTTTCAAATCAAATAGTCCTAGTTAAAGTATAAAACGGAAATTATTAAATTTTAGCTTTATTTCAACTACCTATTTAAATTGCCGTGTAATTAAAAGTCAGTCAAACACAACATCGTACAAAAAGACGGTACTTAGTTTAGTAATAAATCGTGTCTGACGTAAGACTACTCGCTCTGGGGTGATTTTTATCTTGTAATGCTGGAACTACCTGTTACTATAAAACAGACGTTAATCCATGCTATTTTATGATAATGAGGCATTAGAATAAATCTGTCAGAACAGTTAATCTTGAACACACCATCTATTTTTTGCTAGTATAAAACGTAGATATTTCACACATTGGCAAATAAACAGTTTTATGGTGGATGCCATAAGTGTAGAATAAATTTAAACAAGGCTTAATTCCTTGGTAACAATTTTTGCCTAGGCAACCTAGAGCATTAATACTGGTTTAAAATTACTTTTATTCAACTGATCGAAATTTGTTACAGAGCAAACTAAGAGATGTTTGAAGGTTCGGTCAAATAGCATTTATCTTACTTAAAATTTAAGAAATGACAAGTCTAGCATCGCCCTATATATGCTTGAACAAAATGATAAGGTAAATGGCGTAGAATTAAATAGAAATATAAACAACCTAGCAGAACTTAACTGATTCGAAAAACTAGAAATTATTAAGAATAGAAAAATGCTTAAGAACTCTGATTTAGTTCCTATTAATTCCAGTCTTTTCAAATAGCTCCAGTAATGAGTCAAGCTTGACCGGCCAGTCAAACTTGACCGACTACCGGCAAATCGTGATGTTCTGTAGATATATAAGGTATATTAGTATTGGATTTTAGATTTTAGCTTAGTTTTTCAATAACTGGTGAAAATGATGATAACCTAGCTATTGAAACGCGTGTTCAGAGTAAAAAAGTATGTGTTGTGAGCATGAAGTACAGTTTTAATTATTATAATAATAATATAATTATAAGAGCTTTTGTTATCAATTAAAGAATTTGTTGTTACATACTTCGATTATCTATATTTGTGTTATAATTTTTTTAAAGAGAATTTATTAAAACATCAAATTAACCGGAAATATACAGAGATAAGAAAAACTAAAAATAATTCAATTTCCAGTTAAACTAGAAATTAAAGTATTTTCGTATTTTTTGAGTAACTATTTTCTTTTATATGACGTTAAATGAGTTAAATTATCATTTTCATAGCTCGAATCTAGGTCTAAACTTCTAATTACTTACTAATTACTTAATTCTCTGACATATTTGTAAGATTCTTAAAATTAATTAATCGGCGGATACAATGTTTTAAAATTACATTTATTTCTAAACGACTGCATTAACTATATCTCAAAGAATAAACCGCAAGCCATTTTGATTGAATTTTGTGTAGGTCTGGATCAGGAGGAGCTTCAGACAGTAATTTCCGAAGTATGCTAACGCCTCTTCCAATTATTTAGCGGTTATGCGTTTAGCACATTCGATATTAAATGTACATTATAATTGCATAACGCATTGGAACGCCCACTATGTGTCTTTTTCATTTCATATATTCTACATATGAAAACGTAAGGTATAAGCAGTGTTGGATGTATAAAAAATTAAAACTTTATTCAAAGAATGTAAAAACTAAAAGCTTCTAGCTATGTTTTAGTGTATTGTGTCGAATGCACATTATGCTATAATTTAAGGTTATAATTAATAATAAAAGTAATAACTGTTCATAATAATAATTAATAATTTGAATTAAATCGTTGAATTCATTATCAAGCTTTATATCTAACTACAGCTAAAAATTTTTGTTTCAAAATAAACATTTTTATACCTACAACATTAATTTGTTCGATTATGTAAGAGAAGGTTTTTATCACAATAAGCAATATAAGCCCTCGACTAATATCAAACAAACGCATTACGATTAAAGACTTTTCGGTTAAACAAATTACTTAGAAGAATAAACATTTCTAAAATTTGGTTTAAGTTTGTTTCGACCATTTTAAAAACAGTTTTTAACAACTGATATATTCGTTGTTATTTCTATTTTGTTGTTAGAAATATCATAGCGCGAATTAAGTTTAGAAAAGATTTGGAGACCAAAATTTAATAAAGTATTTATTGGTAAGTACACAAATTTGATAAGTCGTCAAATCTGACTTCTACGTTACAAACACTACACTTTCGTTGCTCGGTGGTCAAGTATGTTACTGCTTGGTGGATGGATTAACTCTAACAAGGTTAGCTCGATGCTGTATTTATAGGTTGTGCCTCCAGGGTATGGCTGGATGCGATTTCTTTGTTTGGTTTCGTCCTTACTTTGACTCCCACGGTTCTGAGAAGCAATGCATAGCGAACGTGGCTTGATAAAGTTGCTATATTTAGCTTGTACTCGGTTTCAAGGGGACCTTGGCACTCTAGAACTGACTTAATTTAAATAACATTTACATTAAGTGAAATAAAATTAGAATAAATTACAATATATTAAACTGCATAAAATATATATGTAGTTTAAGTAAAGATAGTGAATTAATATAATGGAAATTAGAACTATATGTAACTTGCGCAGAAAAAGATATGTAATAAGTAGTTTTTTGTAACACATTAAAATATATGTCAAAAATTATTTTCCAACAAATCTTGAAAGCCAATTAGATATTTACAAAGTTTTTTTACGTTATAAATGTACGAACAAATCTTTATGCGATGCTCATTTTCTAAAATCCGCGAGAATTTGAGTTTAAGAGATAATAAATTATTAAAATTGGAGCAGAAATCTCCCATAAAGTTGCTTAACGCATTTTCTGTGTTTTGAAGCAACCTAGCGATATATTATATACTCCATGAAACGGAGCCGAGCATTATCTAATACCAGTTTCTACCATAAATATGTTTAAACAATTAATATTTGTTAAAAATAATAAAACTAATATACTTAATTTACAGGTTTTTAAAGTCAAATATGCCAAAAAGTATTAATGATATACCTAAACAACGTTATATATTTATAATCAGGGAATAGAGGGCTAGGCTAAAATGTAATAGTATATAGGATGTTTCATTTATGAAATATATACAATATTTTGTATCAAGTGACCTATGCATGCAATTGTTTTTTTTCATAACGTTTTAAAAAAATATAAATACAACAGAACTACTTTTATATATCTTCAATAGTAACAAATATAAATCGGTGGTCAAAATATAATGAATGACCCTGTACAATACTAACTCCTACCTTGCTAAGAAAAGTTGTTATTTTAACATCAAAGGAAAATCCACCCAGCCAAAATGATATATTACTGAAAAACTTCATAAATCTCAACGAACTATTTTCCGTAAAATATAAGAAGATTTGCAAAAAACTCTTTATCGTAAAACAAAAGTTCATGTCCTTAAAGAACATCACATCAAGAAAAGAAAAACCAACTACTGGAAATTGTACCAAAATTATTTAACAGGTTTGAAATCTGAATATGTTGCTACCATGGGCGAAGTATGATCTTATCTCGACAACTGCAATGGAGTATGTTGAATTTATTCACAAAAAGAGGAGAACAGGTACCTGAATCTTATGTGTGATTGGAAGGAGATATATAAGTACCATTAATTAGAGTACCATGAAATGTAAAGATTAACTCAGAAAATTATATTAATTTGTGCTTAAAACCTTTTTTAGAAGAACGGATTTCGAAACTGTACCGTGGGGAACCAACACACATCAGCAAGAACTGCAGCATATGCTCAAGAACTGAAAGCTAAATTAGGCATCACAATTAATTATTCCCAATTCTGAGGTGCCAGTCAAGTTTCCAAATACCAGCCCCCTTGATCTTTATGGCTTCGGATACTTAGAAAACAGCGGCTTCTTAAGAGACGCCCATCAACGATTGAAGGTCTTTGGAAAGTTTTAAATGAAGAGTGGAATGCAAAAGTTTTTCAAACCTTGGAAAAGAAGATTGAGAGCTGTTTTGAAAGCGAATGGACGACTGATTGCAAAAACCAAAAAATGCATAGATGTAAATTGTAATCGGAATCTAATTTAAATATGTAAAAATAAAGTTACTTAACCTTCTATACATACGCAGGTGATTCATAAGTGTGTGTTCCCTCTGGTTCTTAAATTATTGTTAACCCTAATAATAATCAAAATTTTTACGGTCTTCAAATACCTAGTATAACATAGAGATTATAGTTCGGCATGCTATGTTAAAATCTTCATATCCGGTGGGATTATCATGCCAATAATAATTTGATTTTTTGGTACCACAACTTTCCTCTTGATGTGTAGAATACGATTATTCTCGGTACCATTTTTTTACATTAGTAGTGAGGTCACTACGGTGGGTCAAAGGTCAATAATAAGTAATTTTCAAATTTATTCTTAAACAAAAGGTAAAATTATTCCCAAATTAAATTATTTGGTACCAAAATGTTACCTTTGATTATCATTATAAGAGTATGCTGGGTACCATCTATAAAAGTTAGCATTGAGGTCATCAGTGTCAATTATTGGTATTTTTTTAATCGATTTTTTTAGAAATGGAAAAGTAAACTATTACTGCACTGACATTAATGAACGTCAACAATATTTTCTCCAGATAAACACACAATAATAATTTATACTCAAAAAAATACAAAATTACATGTTCACAGCTTGAAAATCAAAACTACACGTATGTCACTGGAAAATAAGAAACCTTAATATCATTATATCTCGAATTATTCCGTATCCGTGCTTTCGTCAGGCTGCGTATAATCTTAATAATCGTAGTCTTTGATGTTCAACGCGGTCGTTGCATCTGCAAAATGCAGTACAAGGTAATCCATCCATTTTCAGAAGTCTCAAATATGAAGTAATTAATCTTTTAGATATTCCGGAAAATCCCCCCCCCCCAGTCAGCACCCGAGTAACCATCTACATTTCAATACTAATAGCTTCGCATCTCTGGCGAATAACTATTTTTTGCTGTGTATTCCTTTTCCAGTGATAAAAAGAAGTTCAATACGGACTGAGTAGTTGGAAAATAGGTCCGTCAATAAAATAGACACATCTCACGGGCAAGTAATGAAGCAGTTGTCTGATTCAAAATTACTTGAACAATATAACGCAAAGTCGAGGGACCTACAGATGTCTCTATGTCAGTTGCTGTTACCAGAGGGGTGCCGCATGGATCTATATTGGAACCTCCGCTGTTTACCTTGTATACCAGAGGTATTTGTGATTGCATAGGGAGCTGTAATATTCACATGTATGCAGATGATACGCAGATATACCATTAATTTCAACCTAATGATATTAGAAATGCGACGAACATGTTAAATAAAGATTTACAAGCTGTATCTGTATTTTCAACAAACCACGCATTAATTTTAAATTCGTCTAAATCTTGCACCTGTTGCACCCACCCAAACTGTTGCGTAAGCCGATCGGCAATCATCAACTACCCCCCAGCCCATTAAAATTGTAAATATCAATATTCCTGTATTAGCAAGTGCTAAAAATTTAGGATTAATTATTATTAATGAAATGTTTAGATTCAAAAAACAAATTGTAATTACATATATACAAAAAGCTTACTATCATTTAAAACTGATATATCCACACAGAGATTATGTAAGCAAAGAAGCAAAAACGTACAGTGTGTGTCACTTCACAGCTCCTTATTTTTGTTATTTATAATCTTTATAAATTATAATCGAATCAATTCAAAATTCTAGGTTTAGAACGCCTTAAAAGACATTTGCGTGTAATTAAAAACTTCATTTATTATAAACCACCAGCCTACTTCCAACGAAGATAAATGCAAGTAATAAAGAAACATTACTAGGCTAAGTTTAAACGGTAAAGTCGTTACGCGAATTTGTTACGGATCACCCGAAAACCATAAATCTAAATTCTGATTAGAAAATTTGGCTTTACGGTTTTCAGGTGCCCCGAGAACAAAATTCCGTAACGACTTTTCCGATTACACAAGATCTAATAAGTTTTTTCAATTGTTTTGCATTTATCTTTTATCATAGTAAGTTAGTAGTTTATAATAAATGGAGGTGTCAAGCTGTGAAGTGAAGCACACTGTATATCTGCCAATCTCCTATTTTATCGCAGTTTAATTATTGCATACCAGTATAAAGTCTCTGCCTTAAATTTGAAACATCTCAGCGTATACAAAACTCTTGTTTAAGTTTGATTTACGGTATTTGCGTATATATAATCTTAATTAACAGAAACGGACTGGCTTGATAAGAAACAACGACGCTATATACAAACAGAACTTTATACCATAATATAATCATTAACCGGCAGCCACCCTATCTATGCAATAAAATAAGGTATAGAACAGATGTACAGAATATAAATGTGCTGCAGACGTCTATTGACTATATCCAAGCATAATACTGCATTATTCGAAGGCTAATTTAGTTATAATGTCGTTAAAATTTATAATAGTATATTGCCATCAATAGTCATTAACAGTTAAGCAATTTAAAAAAGCGTTAATTGGTCAAATAGCTGCACATCGTCATTGAAATACCAAATCCCATATACCAAATATTTATTTTTTTAGAGTTATATCCTTATTCCTATTAATGTTTAATTTATTTTAATTTTGCAAGGGGGGGGTAATGGAAGAACAACTATATTGAATGCCCTCCTTGAGGTTCTGTATTATATACTATGTGTTACACTTATGTACTTATTATGGAATAAATATTATTATTATTATTATCTATATCTGGGGAATGAACATCGATGTTTCGGATATATAGCTACCTTGCTTATCGACTGCAAGCACATGTAGTGTTATTAATGTATCTGCTTCTTCGTGTTCATGATGCTCAATGTTGTATAAATTGGGTTTGTTGGCAAATTTTGATGTTCCATAAGTGATGATCAAATTCTTTAAGCTGGTTTCATATTTGCGAAGAAGGTAATTTCCAAGGTATTCTGTAAGCTGAGCTTTTGATATATTGGTTATGGGACAAAAAAATTTTCAAGGGAACCAATTTCATATTGATGGAGTAATTTATGTTTAATTTAACTGGATCGGCACCAGCTGCTCATTCTGCTGCCTGTGAGTTCAAAGGTTCTTCTTTATAGTTGTCAAAAATTATCCTGCCTTCCACATATCCAGTCAACATCTTGTTTATCATTTCTGAGAAATTATCAAATTATGTATTCTTTTGAGTGTAAATTATTGTTATGTACTATGTAATCTGGAGAAAATATTGTTGACGTTTTAATGTCAGCGCAATAATAGTTTGCTTTTCCATTTCTTAAAGAATCAACTAAAAAAATACCAATAATTGATCTTTGACCTACTCTGTTGACCTCAATGCTAACTTTTATAGGTGGTACCTAGCATACTGCTATTCTACTAATCAAAAGTAATATTTTCGTACCGAATACTTTTTGTTTAAGAATAAATTTGAAAATTACTTATAATTGACCTTTGGCCCACCGTAGTGACCTCATTACTAATTTAAAAAATGGTACCTAGGATAGTCTTATTCTACACATCATAGGAAAACTTAGGTAGGTACTAAAAAATTAATTTTGGCACAATAATCTCGCTAGAAAAGATAGCATACCGTACTATTGGTTTGTAAATACATGCACGTAATTAAAAAAAGTCTAGCAATATTTAATTTGATTTATATATTTAAAGGGTCGAGTGGGTGAAGGAGATAAATAACATTTTTTTAAAATTGTCTTCTATTTACGAATAAAAGTGGTAAATGATAATCTTTCATTTAGCACCAACTTAAATCGATTTTTCTCCATTTTTATATTTAGTCACATAACTTCTGTATCTGTTCGACTCTTCATTTGTTAGAAATCATTTTCAACATAATACCTCTACCTGTTATTTTTTGCAAAAACCGCTTATTAACTTTTTTCATGTAACATGGCCTTTTTAACAACAAAATAAAAGTAGCAAGTTACAATAAAAATGTAAAAATCTCAAAATATTTTATTGGATCTAAAAGATAATAATAATAATCGATCCGTCTGGTTTAGCCGACTACCTGAAAGCTGTGACCGTCGTAGAAGTGGAGTAATAGTGGAGGAAACTTAGGTGTCTCTAAGAAAAGAAGAAGGAACACGCTTAGAATCCCTTAGAATTTAATCCTAGTTTCCTCTCCCGAAAAACGTTTGTCAATCGAATGGTTGAAACGACTTTAAACACAAATACTGCAAATTAATATAAAACGAAATGGCCATTAGAAAAAAAATATAAATAATATTAAATAATACACAAAATTATAACAGGATTAACATTAATCAAGTTATTATTTTCTCTGGTACCATGGTAATTCTGAAAATGCAATTTATAATTTTTTGAATTATTTGTTTATGTTCCTTCTAATTTTTGTTTCTTTTTAGAATTTTTTTCTTACAAATTAAAGACCTTAAAATACTTCTGTTCGAGAAAATGTCATGTGTTATTAATAGAGTGCACAATAGGGTGGTCCAACAAAAACGCAAAGTTGGAAATCTTATGCTCTCACCCCCTAGGATTATTGTATATCGAAAAAAAAGTAACCCTATTTTTTATTTTGAAATCGGACGATGTTTAGGGGTGCCTCAAAGCCCTTAAAGTTTCCCATGTATTTTATACGGGAAAAAAACACTTTTTTATAGATTTGGTATAGAATTTTAGAAAATCAATATTTTTCAACCGGACTACTCTGTTTCTCTTTAGAAATGTTCAGAGAATGACATCCAATAATTTATTTATCAAAATCTTTTATATTAAAAAATAGTAATAAATATTTTTTAATGATTTTTCCGTGTTTCTTCCATTTATGGGATTTTTTGCAAGTCTGTATAAATAGTTAATATAAGAAATTTAACAAATAAATTATTGGATGTCATGCTCCGATCATTTCTGAAGAGAAACAGAGTAGTCCGGTTGAAAAATATTTATTTTCTAGGATTCTACACCAAATCTACGAAAACGTGTTGTTTCCCCATATAAAATACATGGGAAACTTTAGGGCTTTTAGGCACCCCTAAACATCGTCCGATTTCAAAATAAAAAAAAGGGATACCTTTTTTTTCGATATACAATAATCCTAGGGGGTGAGAGCATAAGATTTCCAACTTTGCTTTTTTGTTGGACCACCCTAGCGCACAAGGATAATTATAAAAATTTCCAAAAACGGAGCATTCGCTATCTGATAGATAGACATAGTTTTGTTTAAATTGCATTTCTCTTCGGATTATGATTGAGGGTGGACATACCACTGCATCCACTCGGGAACCCGCATTTCTTTAGTCTCGTCTCCTGATAAACTTTAGCTCTACCCAACATTGAACCCTGTTTGGAAATTTCATCCAAATTCCAGACATGTTTTGAAATCCTACGCAAAGCAACGACTATTTTAATGTCACATTAGTTATTTCAAATTCTCGAACAAATTCCAAACAGGAAAGTGATTGGTGTTATAGATTAATTAAGGTAACGCTAACATTTAGCTAACAAATTAGCGAAATGAGAAAAACTGAAATTTACGTTTTAATTCAAAGAAAATTGTATATTAGATATAAATTACTAATTTTCAGAAACCACTTTTATTCGAATAGGTTGATTATATGGTATCTTAATAAAATAGAATTTTCATTAAGACGTTTCTCATCATTCATTTTGATTTATCAGCATCTCACAATGTAGTTTGAATGCAAGTGCTTAAAGAAAACGTGATTTTAAATTCTAATCACCTACACTGTGTTAATCACTACAAAGTTAAGCAAATAAAGAAAAGAATTAAGAGGAAACTAAAAATTGACATATAAATGGTAACGAATGCATTCTGTTTAAGAAACTGTTAAGAAATGAGTCTGGAGTGGAGAAAGTGTGCTTGAACAGCCATCATTTCCAAGATGGCGGCTAAAATGGAAATGTTTGAATAAACGACATTTTAGCTAGATGCACCAGATCCACAATAATATTTAAAGTACATCTCCTGCGTTAGCTTATATGCACGTTCCCTTCAAAGAAGATGTACAACTAGATGTAACAATTGATGTGCCATAACGAATATTCTGTTTTTGAAAATTTTTTAATTATTTTTGTGAACTCTATTAATAACACATGACAACATTTTCTCGAATAGAAATATGTTCAATCCTTTAATTTGTAAGAAAAGAAATTCGAAAGAGAAACAAAAATTAGAAGAAACATAAACAAATAATTCAAAAAATTATAAATAGCTTTTTCAGAATTACCAGAATTACACAACACATATTTTGGAAAAAGTTTCTTATTTTTTTACGCCATAGTCTTGATATACTCGTTACCTACTGTCCCGATCCTGTACAATTACGACTAAGTAGGAAATACTGGTGACCAAGCTTTTTATTAAAAAAAGCTAAAAAAAAAAGTTAATAAGCGGTTTTTGCAAAAAATAACACGTAGAAGTATTATGTCGAAAAAACGCTTTCCGATAGAGGAAATAGGGTTAAATTCTAAGGGAGTCTAAGCGAGTAATGCTCTTCTTCTCCCTAGGAGACACCTAAGTTGCCTCCTCTATTACTCCACTTCTACGACGGTCACAGCTTTCAGGTAGTCGGCTAATCCAGACGGCGCGATTATAATTATCTTTTAGATACAATAAAATATTTTATGAGATTTTTACATTTTTATTGTAACTTGTTATTTTTATTTTGTTGTTAAAAAGGCCATGTTACATGAAAAAAGTTAATAAGCGGTTTTTGCAAAAAATAACACGTAGAAGTATTATGTTGAAAATGATTTCTAACAAATGATGAGTCGAGTAGATACAGGAGGTATGTGACAAATGGACTATCCCAATTTACACTCCAATATTTTCTCTCTCTGCACGTTATTTTATATATTTAAAAAATACAACTTATGAAGTTACTTGCTATTGCTTTTATTGAAAAAAAATACAACTTATGAAGTTTCTTGCTATTGCTTTTTATTGACAAGTCCATTCTATTCTAATTTTTGTACAACCAACTTGATTTCAGATAAAATAAAAACATGGATCGCTTTTTAACTCAACGCGGAACATACCGCCGGCCTTGGAAGGTTCCCATTTCAACATATATTAATGCCTTTGCATTTCATAACAAAAAAAAGCATATAAGTACATTTTGGTACTAATCATAATAGTTTTATAAGGTTGATTCTAAAGTCATAAAATTGCAGAATACTAATTATTCGGTATCTACAGGACGTAAACACACTTTTTGGACAGCACGTTTCACTACACCATGAGACGTTTTTACACTCACAACTCGAACTAATCCATTACTGCCTTGATGCAAAGCTGATACACTTCCCATACGCCAAGCTAATGGAGGCAGATTCTCTTCCTTTAATAAGACGACTAAATCTCCAACGTTGATATTTGCTACAGGCTTCTGACATTTAGAACTGAGTGGAACCATTGAGAACTAGTCTGTGGAGTGATGATAAATATTCGGAAGACCATCTAGCCCAGAAATGCTGATTTAATTTACGCAAGAGCTCGTGCTTTCTGAGGTGGTTATCATGTATTTCTTTGACGTCATGTTCAGGTAAAGGGTTGAGTGGTGAGTCAATCAAGAAATGACCAGGTGCCAAAGGTTCTAAATCACTTGGATCATGAGATATCTCGGTGAGTGGGCGTGAATTTAATACAACCTCTATTTAAGCAAATACAGTTGTTAATTGTTCAAACGTTAGATTGCAGTTACCAACAATACGCGTTCCATGATACTTGGCCGATTTTACTGCAGATTCCGAAATACCCCCTTGATGAGGCAATCTTGATGGAATAAATTGCCATGAAATATGTTTGCTACAAAATTTATAAAACTGACTATCTTTACTGACGTTAGAAAGGAAAACGCCGATTCTTTTAAATTCGTTACTAGCGCCTATATAATTGGAGGCATTATCAGAATAAATATGACTCAAGTCCCCTACGTGAAATAAACCTCTTGAATGCATTTAAAAAGGCATCAGTTGAAAGGTCACTAACCACCTCTATGTAGATAGCCTTTGTGGAGAAGCATATAAAAACACACATATAAGCTTTAATGATAGCTCGATTTCTTAATTTACCGTCTTTTATATTAAACGGACCGGCAAAATCGGTTCCGCAAATATAGAAAGGGCGATTGCACGCTTACCATTTATAGGCCAAAATCTTTGCCGAAGAGTGGTTAAAATTGCCTGAGGACCAGCATGAAGTTGCCTTAGGTGCTCTTGGCGTATAATTAACCGTGTAATATGATGATTGTATGGCAAAATAATTGGACATTTTTTATCAAAGTCAATTGGAGCATTGTTGAGCCTCCCGCCTACTCTTAATAACTTGTGCCGATCAAGAAACGGATTAAGAGATTTTATTTTACTTTTATTGTCAACGAATCGACCTATCTCTAATAATTTCATTTCTTCATGAAATTCTTGTTGCTGAATAATTCGAATTATTACAATTAATGCATGATTCATTTCGTTTACTGAAAGTTCATCATAAAGCTTATCTTTTGATAGTAAATTTTTATAAAAACGGAAGCACCATCCTATTACCCTTTGCGAGCTTATAAAGTGAAGAATATCGCGTTAAAATGTCCAAATCGAAAATCGCTGCAAAACTAACAGGTATAATTTTTCGTCGTTCAGGGATATTGCAGTTGATACTTGATATAACAGAGCTATAATTATTAATTTCATATAAAAAGTTAGGACCTTCCCACCACAATTTTGATTTCAAGTCATAAGGACTCATGCCACGTGATATTAAATCCGCAGGATTATTATGTGACGAGACGTGATTCCATTTACTTATCTCAGATATTGCTGAATTTCGCTGACTCTATTAGCTAGCCACAAATGTTTTCCAAACATTTGGTTCTTCAGCAATCCATGATAATACAATTTTCGAATCACACCAATAAAAGGCTTCAAAGGACTTGTTTTGAAACGCCTTAACTACCGCTTTCATTAAACGGGTTAACAAAACTGCACCGATTAATTCTAACCTAGACAATGAAATGGTTTACAGTGGTGCTACCTTAGATTTGGAGCAAAATAATTTAACAGATATATTACCCCACTGACACGTTCCGAGGCATCACAAAACCCGTGTAATTCAAAATATTCAAAATTGCTTATGACTGCTTGCCTATCTATCTTTATCGTGCTTAAAATGGTTAAGTTGGATTCAAAGTCTTTCCATGCAGAAAAAATATCAGTTTGAACGGCTTCGTCCCAGGCAATCTTCAGTTGCCACAACCTTTGCAAAATTAATTTAGCTTTTACTGTTATAGGCCCCAATAAACCCAGCGGATCAATTATTTTTGCAATTACTGATAGAATAGACCGTTTTGTTATTCTAGAAAATTTATTATCGAGATTAATTACATGTTTTAATTGATCTGAAACAGCATTCCAAAAAATACGTAATGTTTTAGAAAGATCTTTGTCCGTTATAAAGTATCCCAAACCAAGCTTCTTTTTATTTGTCATTTCTTTGCATGATAACTGACTTAATACTGCTTTCTCATTTGAGTTCCACTTCCTTAGCATAAAACCATATTCACTTAAAGTTGAAATTAATTCGCGTCCTATCTCTACTGCTTGCTCCAGTGTACTAGCACCGCTAATTAAATCATCCACATAGCAGTCCCTATCTATGATTTCACTAATTAAAGGAGAGCTGTACTTTATATCATTAAAAATTTGCTTAAGGCATCGGCATCGCGTTGCTAAAAATGATGCTGAGCTAGTCCCATACGTAACTGTATTCAAACGAAAATGTTCTAACTTGGCATCTGGATTCTCCCTCCAGAGTATCCTCTAAAAGCCTCTATAATTTTCTTGAATTTTGACCATTCTATACATCTTAGCAATATCTGCTGTGATGAAAATGTTATTCTGAATCTACATAAAATTGTAAATAATTCGCTTTGTATGCACGGTCCGATTTTTAAAACGTCATTGACGAACAACGCGGATGTCGATTTTGCAGAGCCATCGAATACGTCTCTTAGCTTTGTAGAAATGCTAGCATTGTTTATTATCCCATGATGTGGTAAGTAAAAATTATTTGATATGTCGTTCTTTGAAAAATCAACAGAACTAATTCTGGACATTTGGCCCATTTCAATGTGTTCCCGCATAAACTCTAAATACTTATTTTTCATATCGCTGTCTTTCTGCAACCTTTTTTCAACACTTAAAAACCGCTTATAGGCATTCTCATACGAGTTCCCTAGATCATTAACATTTTCTTTAAAAGGTAACTCGACTATAAATTTACCATCTACATCTCGAGTACACGTGTCTAAAAAATGTTGCTCGCATTCGGATTCCTCCTTTGAATATTTTGCATTTGGACTAATTTCATCTACTTCTTCAAGACGCCAAAATTTCTCCAAAGTTTCGTTTAAAGCGTTCGTTTCAGCTAGATTGCATCTGATTAAATTTTTATTTTCGTTAATGTAGCTCATTTCACCAGCTATAATCCATCCAAATAGGCTTTTTTGTAAAATAGGTAACCCATTACCCAATTTTATTTGACCGGCGCACAATATGTTAAAGAATATGTTTGCTCCTAGTAACATTTCGATTTCACCCGGTATGTTGTATGTTGGATCAGCTAAAGTTATGTTTTCCGGAATTCTCAAACTTGAAATATTGAATGACATGTTAGGAATATTTGCAGTTATTTTATCTAGGATGAAAAAATGCATGTCAAACGCTCTATATAGCGACATCGATGAGTGGCGATTTGGTTGTTCGCGAGTACAGTTTCAGGGAAAAGATATTTTAATTAAAAGCAAACTTTTCAATGGAACATCCGGCCTGTTTAATTTACTAACGCTTAAACGAATAAGCTCTCCTAGTCCAACAGAGGAAGATATCGACAGCTATATGAAAATAATCTCACTTACTAATGCTCATAAGAAAGACTATAGGCGCAACGGCCGACTAATAAGCGTTAAACATTGGAAATACGAAAATGTAATCAGGCCAAATTTATATAGAATAACAGACTTTGGGATTAGTCTTCCCAAAAAGTTAAACAAGATGAAACCGGATTGGATACGTCAGAGTACACCTGATCAACTAGTGGATCGACTCCAATTGTTGTATGCTGCAAAGGAAGCTCATATCAGCGGTCCCGAAAACGAATATAATTTCAGTCATCACAGAGCTTAAAACGAGAAAAATCATAGAATAAGTAAATGTTTAATTTGTACTATGTAAGATGATCTTGTTGTACTGCTAATTATATGTAATATGATATTTTAACACTGATGATAAAATAAACGACATACATTCTATATATGTTTCTTATTTCTTTACCTTTCACAGAAAACGTTTTGGTAGAAGATCCTTTTGAGTTCCTGCATCATCTTGATACGTTTATATGTATTTTATAGCATTACCAGGGACAGCAGCAGCAGGAGTTTTCCGAGACCTGAAGCTTCTATGCCGGCTACAGAGATAGTCATCGTCAATGTTGCCAACATCGTTCTGGTGCTTTTGAGCTAGCGGCGAGATCAATCGTTGTCGCTACTATATGAAAATAAAGGGTATAATTACTCTGTTAAGACGACGAGGGAGCATAACATAAACCGATTGTACCTACCTGTAAAAGGTAATAGGCTAATAGATCACTGTAGAGAAGGATTCAGTTCCCTTTTCGCGGACAGTTAGCCTTACATGTACCTACCCCTATCTCTCCGTTTGTATAATATAAATTATAATTCATGCTGATTAGGGTCATGTACCCCATATTTCCATGAATATTTGCGTTTTCACCATATAGGATTAATTTTCATCTCTAATTTGTATAGAGGCGTTTTGTATAGAGTACTTCATAATGTCACCATATAACTTCATCGGGATAACTGATGGTGGAATCAGGGCGTTCTTCAAAGATGTTTGTCAGCTAATAACATAACTCTGCTTTCTTGTCTGTCCATCTAACAGGGCGGATTCTGCAATTTTTTTGCTTCAAGGCTGTTTTTAGCCTAAGGATGTATAGTCCCGGGGGTTAATTAATTAAGGTTGACCTTTAGAACATATGTTAACGTTCAGTTAGTATGGCCTTGATATCCCTAATTGTTATTTACGCTAAACCTGACTGCATGTATTGTTAAAGTATGTAGATTAAGTCAAATTTAGAGGTAATATACAGGCATATATGTGACTGTATCCGATCTCTAAAATATAAACCCTCTAAGCTAGTAATTATTACCTGCCTGCCTACCTGCCTGACCTTCTTTTTATATGAACACTTGATAAATTTAATTGTTATACAAAACAAATGATAATTATCTAGAACGTAGACATTTAAAACACTTTACAGAGGATCTGGTAGCCATTCATATGGAGAAACTACAAGTTCACTACGATAAGCCGATATATATATTGGTTTCTGTGTGCTAGATCTAGCTAAGCATATAATGTATGACTTTTATTATAACACCATTAAAAATATATGGGAACAAGGTCCAGCTGCTGTAAACAGATACCGATTCGTTAATTCTGCTGACACAAACAGATGATTTTTATGAGGATATGAAGAAATATTTGGATAAGTATGATACGGCCAACTTTAATGAGAATAATCAATTCGGAATTTCGAAACGATACATTATTGCTGGCGGGAACGGAGATACCTTAGCTTGGGGAAATTATAGGATTTCTAACTATTGATTAGAATTTCTTTCCCCTAGAACCCTTTCTTGTATTTTTAACTATGATAATTTAGAAACTAGTTAAGTTTACATGTACAACTTATTATACCGGGTGATTTTTTAAATTTCTGATCTAGAAAGCCATGACATAATTTTAAAACAAAAGATGCGGAAAACGTAGGGCGTAGTTTGAATCGTTCGATTTGTCACAACTGTCAGATTTCAAAAATGTTGACATAAACATAACCTAACATAAACATAATTTGTCACATAAATGACATTTGGAATAGCAGTGTGATCAACGCTACGCCCTACGTTTCGGTGACCTTCGATACGGCGTAAAAATCACGACTTACTAGATCAGAAATTTAAAAAATCACCCGGTACAAGTATATTATAGAGACTCAAGAATCAAAATTCGAAATGTTTTATATTAGCTTAATTAGAGCTTTATGAAATAAACTTAAGCTGTTACAACGATTGAATGGAGCAACGTATTTGTGATTTTGTATCCGAACTCAGGTATAATAAATAGTACTATACTTTTTATTGTTTCCATCGGTAAATATTAATTTCGTATTTCGTATGCATCTGATAGATTTTTGTGTTGCATTATGGATAATTCATTATTTCTTATTCAATTTTGATGTTTTAACATAATATTTGATACAACATCGGATGATTGCTTCGTTTGAGGATGCAAATAACCAATACCGGCATAAATTACATTTTTAAGATCTAGTATTATGGATACGAGAGTATTAACGACCCTTAAAGTGTGATTTGGATAAATGAATTGCTTTCTTAGAAATAACTTACATAAAAATAGATCGCTTTCAGTCCCTTTTCCCCGCGGCCGTGATGTCCAGAGGTTATCTGTATGCATCCTTTGTTGTATTGAGGTAAAAAGGTTGATATAATATTATGATATCCGCCTACCTGCGTGATAAACATCTGTGTTAATGACAGCCTAATATCTTGTTCAGACAGGCAAAAATGTTAATCTATCTAAGAATTGTTTCGATAGCTTTATCGGTTATAGTTTTATTCACTAGTTTATCCTTTAAAAACGCTCATATTTATTAGGCGTTACAAATTAATTATCATTATTATTTATCTCGTTAATAGACCCGTTGTAGGTCCTCATAACATACAATAATACGTTATGTTTTCGTATTCGAACTAGAAATTAATAAATCTTTTTTAAATCGTTGATACAAACTGATCACCTGGTGTTGAATGTATAATAGTATATAATAAATTATCCTTTATTAACGAGAAGAGTTGTCAAACTAATTAATTTTCTTTGTGGATAAACTGAATTTTACGAAAGATATGCGGAAATGATATATGTAATATTGCAATTATTTAATAGTATTTGATAGACTGATGTGTTTTAAGATTAGCGTAGTTATTACCTGCCTACAAATGTGACCCTTTCTACCTGAGAAAAATCCACAGAGAACCTTTAGTATATCTTCTGTCGTGAAAGGTATTTTAAATTTGAATTGTAATTATTTTTAATTCATTATTAATAGAATGTTATTTAAATATAGGTAATATATAATTAATTAGATTTATGTAATTAAAATAAAATGTTGCAGTTAAATGATAATACGTGGGAAAAACGCGGGCCCTGTTACTGGGGTGAAGCCCTAGAATGCCGTGATGTCGTCATTATAAAATCCTTATGATCTCAGACGACTGCATCAATCACTGCGTAATATGTAGAGTTAATGCGTATACGTTGCGCTGGCGCGCGTTGAGACTGGTCGCGGATGACCTTGAAATTGACCAAAAAATTACTACGTTGGACCTCCATAAGAAATAACATGGGATTTTGCCGCAGAACCCGCCTAGCATATCTACTAGAAAACATAGTTTTAACAAAATTTTTACAAGGCAAGTGGGTAAATATTTGTATACACCCTTAATATAGTACACATTGTCTGTTCTAGGGAATCTCACATTAAGATTTGCCTAAACTTTATTAAATTGAAAAATTATATAAAGCTCACCCAAATCTTTGATAGTAAAAGGAGATTAACTAAATTTTATTAAAACTACAATTTTCCAGATATCCTTTTTATGAATAACGTGTTTAAGTGTGCATGTTAATTATAGTTGACTATATTTTAATGCATAAAAAGAAAAATTACTCAAAATAATAATTTTGAAATTGAGGTTAGACAACCCAGAAATCGGCTAAATGTGAAATTGCCTAAATTTGCTAAGTTAAAATTATTGTATGGGTAGATTTCTTTTTGGCATGTCAAATATCATGACAATACTTGTATACAACACCAAATACATAATTAATTAAAATAATTCTTTCATGTTGTGTTCAAGGTTCTATGTTATTTAACGTAGAACCTTATAACTCCATCTCATCGATTTGTATGACTAGAAATAAAACCATCGAAATAACTAAAGTAGAAATCCGTTTGATGGTTTAGAATCTAGAAACTTGGAAAATGATAACGAACGATACGAATGAAACCTTATTAGTAATAGGAAAATATACAAGAACATATAACACTTTTTTAACATAAATTTTTTTATTGGAAAGATGCATCAACAGCTTGGTTTTTAGCACCCGAATTTGTACATTATACTTTAGCTAATCACAGTTTTGTTCAGTACATAAAATGTTATTTTTATGTTTTGTATTGCATACCTGCTATCATATGCAAGCATTAAAAGAAATAAATGAATATGAAGCATCCCATTAAATAAACGCGTGCTAAATAGATAAATTTAATTTAATAATAGTAAATAAAATAAATAAGTGTACATTAACATGAATAACGTGCAAACATTTGCGAAATGTTCCTTTTCATGCAGTATCCCCTGAAATAATCCTACAGAATATTTTATATTTTCAATTCACTTAAATTATAAATATTCAAGAGATTCTAATTTATTCCGTGTTTACCTGGAGCTGAAAGTAATTTATTCTAATTGAGGTAAATTATAAATGAAGTCATGATTTTTCAGAATAGTGTTTTACATGCATACTGCCTTCTTACTTGCAAAAAAACGTAAATTTGTTCAATCTCACCTACTCTCCCATAAAACTGTTAACTAGTTCTTATTTATGTAAATTTAAGCTTTACGTAATTATGCCAGTATTTCAATTCACTTAAATTATAAATATTCGAGAGATTCTAATTTATTCCTTGTTTACCTGGAGCTGAAAGTAATTTATTCTAATTGAGGTAAATTATAAATGAAGTCATGATTTTTCAGAATAGTGTTTTACATGGATACTGCCTTCTTACTTGCAAAAAAACGTAAATTTGTTCAATCTCATCTACTCTACCATAATACTATTAACTAGTTCTTATTTATGTAAATTTAAGCTTTAAGTAATTATACCAGTATTTATTTCAAAGTAAGTTAAAGATCCTCTTTCTTAGGCCTCTTTTAGTTATGTTTTAGAAGAGACTAAAAGGGATACAAAAACATAGGGAGGTAATTCACTACAAGTGCTTTAATTACAGTTTATTGTTAATATTACTCAGTTTTAAAATATTAAAACCCTAATTTCACACTTATGTTAAGGCAGATGTGCTATGAAATGGGTTAGGTGCATGTTCAATGCACGATCGCTAACAGAGTTGGAAAACAGATTTATACAAATTAAAATGATCTCCAATCTTTTTTATTCCGATCATGGTATGGTAAACCAATTACAATTCAAACAGAATACAAGCCATTGGTGTCATAAGAAAAGATATTTCAATAATTGAAAATGCAGGCACTAGTCAATAGAGTATTTAACTATTAATTTGACTTGGAAGTTCTGCTCAGGGACATTGTATTATATTGGAAGCCGAATAAAAAGTTTAATAAAATTTAATAAAAAAAAAAAAGATTAGTTATACTAGGTTTTTGTTAACTACGCATTTATCACAACGCTGATATTTTATCCAGGTAATAAAATATACAGGAAAAAAGGATCTAGCAGATACATGTCTTTTCGGCAATACGGCAGTGCTTTTAAAAAACTTACTATTTCTAAAATGCTATGATGTTTTCACACTAGTCCACATGCACAATTGACTTCTTTTAATGAAAGTTATCATTACTAGAAATTTATATATTACTCGAAGTAGGGAAGAGATGGGGTTTGTAAGATCTCCCCCCTCTACTTTTTGCTTTCTACCAAGGTCAAGTTCAAAGTCAGATTGTCTGGCGGCTAAAGGTCAAGGCTTCTGTGATCTTTAAGGTTAGCAAAGCTTTTTGCTCTAACTCAAAATAATAAACGTCCCACATTTGAACGTCAACTGTAACATCAATAAAGATTTACTGAAAGCAATGGACGATACTTACTGTACTTATGCACCGGCGGAGATCTCTTTTTGACAAATTATCCATCAGGGTAGGTACTGGTTTAAATACGGATTAAATTTTTCAAAATGTTTTTTTGTGATTAGATATGGAACAGATAGTGATGATAGTGAAAGTCGCATAATTCCATCTTATTTTGTTAGTCAGTAGTCGGTGTTAAAATGTCTCATTTTGGCTGGGTACAGAGTACAAAATCATACCTACACCTGTCTTAGTATATAAGATTTGCAGGTATCTACACAGAGATAGATTTCTAAATACCTGATTTAATACTCTGGTCGGAACTGCCAGGTGCATGTTTTGTGTAAGAAGTGTTTAACTACCATATTTAACAATTTTTTATTCCTGTTCCCAAAGACTTCCCAAAATGAAACCTACACCAAATTCCTAAAACAATAAAAGTACACTTTCTTAGATGTTGAAGGTCAAAGTTAAATCAAGTGACCTTGAAATGAAAAACTCAATATTTTATTATAAAACAATGTTTTAGGAAAACTATGCTCCTTTAGCTTTAAAACAAGTCTAAGATTTAATTTCTACAATGATTAGAATTTTATGCATCTTTAGAAAATTAGGAGAATATTAAATTTGATAAAAACGAATAGGTATCTGGATCTTTTAATTATTTCATAAAAATGTAAGAATGTTTTAGTAATTTTTTTATATACGATTTATCTATTTATTTTCGTCTGATTTATTTCCATTTTGCTCCCAGAAATCTGGGAGCAAAATGATACTTTTCCTCCCTAAGGAGACAAAACGGCTACTTTTCCTCCAAGTGGATGTTCTACCTCCCTAGGGAGGCAAAGTCATTTTTAGTAATTTTTATCTTGATTAAGAACTGTACACTCAACCTCATACTTGACACTATTTCTTTTTAAGTTTCTTGATAAAGTAGCTTGGGGTGATGTTCAATGATTATACTGCAGTTTCAAGTAAAAATAATAAAGAAATACGTGCTAAGAAATTGTTATGTTAAATATTATTTAGCTAAAAAGAACTTGATAACTAGAAAGTGTTTTGTTTTAAATGTTCTGAAACTTACTTGAATACAATGATAAACTGTGTGTTTGTGTAGGCCTATGCTGAGCGTAAATAATGATGGAGGAGCTAAATTCATAATCACCTTCCGAAATCGCTAGCCTGCTTAATAATAATTCATTTATGTTTTACCGCTGCCCATTGAGTCAATCGTTAAATTAGAATGCTGTAAAATCATATACAATGTAAAATAATACTGCAGTGTAGTCAGATCTACAGTCAACCAAAATTATCAAAGTAGCTGTAGTAAGTCATTTAATTACAATTGTATAATAAATCGTATCAAAACAAATTGTATAATAATCAATTTACCTAGTTGTGTTATTACATACAGGTTCAGGAAAAATATATACATGATTCTAAAATAGGAACTATTTTAGGTTAAATATAAAATGTAGGAATGTTTATTACAGTTTAATTGAAGTTTTTAACTTGATTTTGGATCTAGGGATATTTATTACAGTTTCTTTAAAGTTGGTAATTTGATTTGTGTTGTTAGGTGGTTGTTAGGGACGTTTGTGTTTTGTTTTAGAGAAAAAAGAAGGATTTTTAAATTATAAACAAAACGCAGGGAGCCATTTTTGTCTTTATATATATATATATATATATATATATATATATATATATATATATATATATATATATATATATATATATACCTATATATATATATATATATATATATATATGTGTGTGTGTGTGTGTGTGTGTGTGTGTGTGTGTGTGTGTGTGTGTGTGTGTGTGTGTGTGTGTGTGTGTGTGTGTCAACTCGTTTTGTTAAATATTTTAATTTTACGCCGGTAGAGTAACTTGGGCCAAGATCGTCTAATGGGTGAAACCTCCGGTCATTACAATACGTTATCTGCTTATCAGTAGTATAGAGAGCAAAGTAAACCTTAATCTGAACAAATTTATTGACGTTATTAACAATATTAAGAATTCATTAAATTAAGAAAAGTGGACCTAAGGACCACCCAATATAGGTAAGGTATTAGGAACGTATTTTTAATTTATAACATTCCAACTTTCAAAACATTCAATAATGTCTAATATTGATTTGCTTTAATAATACGTTTTATTTCTATAAGCATCGCAGACCACACTGCCTCCCTTGTAAGCCGAAGGGCAAGGGTGTGGTCTACTAAGGTAGATGTCCCAGTTAGTGACCACGAACCAATTAGTAACAAATTACAAGTATTCTTAATTTAAAGGGGACGTGTAACAGTGTTCTTTGGTTGACGAATTTAAATGTTTGAGATTTATTTAAAATACCTCTATATATTTAATACTATCGTCTTATAATCATTCGAATTTATTTCCCGTTTGATAAAATCTTGATAGGAACCTTGCATTATAAATAATATTACAAGTCTATTTTTCGCTAGTTACAATAAATTGAATGCAAGCCCTGTAAATAAAAAGAATTTGAGGAAAGTGTCCTACAACGGTTTTAATACTGGTTTGAGGTAGCAAGAACAAAAATAGAAAGTTATTCTAACAAGAGTACTGTATGGAAATTTTAGTTGACCAGAAGATTTATTTATCAGCTGATTTCTAAATTAATATTGATGCAATTCAGTGTTTAATTAGACTTTCTATTTTGTTTTGAACGAAGAAAACTTTTATTACTTTTATTGTAGAATTTTTGCTGTGTGAGTTTTATGGAGAAATATTACCTTACGCGAACTGTTTGTAAAATGTATAAAATTTTATAATATTTTGTAAGGGTAAATTATGTCAGATTCAATGTTGTTTCTTTAAACAATTGTTAAAATGTAGTCATAACTCACTAGTTAATTTACCGAATTAATTAAAATTACCATTCTTAGTTTTTATTATAAATTAATTTAAATAGTTCGACTGTAACGAAATAATACTCTTGACAAACCTTTTGTTACAAATGTGTGCTGTGTTTTTATGCTTAATTGTGTCAACAAGGGTTAAATGTGAATAAAGTGTTTATAATAATAACAAACCGACGTTTGGAAACATCAAATTGTTTGTTGTACAATCTTTGAGATACCTTTATACTATTTTTGCCTTAAATTGATTTAGTTTTAAACCTGATTTATATCATACCTTTCCAAATTCTGGGCAGATATCACTTTAACATCATTTTATTCACCATCCTTTACATGAAACTTGGTGACGCTCAATATATCGCTTTTGATATATCCATTTTTATCTCTTATCCCTTATTAAATTGAAAATTTGGTGTTTAAACATCAGTATAAAGTAAGTGTTAACACTAATACTTAACTTACACTGAAATAACTAAAACACATTTCCTAAAAAATACAAAAAGACAAAAAGACAGTGCGCGAGGTACCTTTCCTTCCTACTGAATCAGTACACCAGTTACGAACTTAAGTACTAATAGAAAGCTCAACTACAAAAGAAAATCTTGGAAAAGTTGTTATGTTGTAAGTGAGACCAATCACAATTTCTACAAAAAACTATATATAAATAACTGATATGCCAATAATAATTCTGCAAATCTTCAACTTGAAATAATTACCATCCATATTTGTAGGATTGACAATAATATTCTAATGAGTATAAAAGTTTTAGAATAATATTCATTGAAACCACATCCAAACCTTTATTTGATTACGACAATAAAAAATTATTAGAGCTATATAGTTGTGAGTATTGCCAGTGAATCCAAATGTCCAAACTAAGTCCTTCATTTGTGTTATTTTCCAAAAAAATCTTGTATTGTTATATATAATGGTATTATTATTCAAAGATATCTTCCAAACTCTCAGCATTGCGAAAGAAAATAGAAAAATTCGTCCTATAAACACGGGATATTGAATATGTCCTACATGGAATTTCTAAAATATGTGAATCTTATACAGGATTTATGAAAATAGGAATATGATTTATGTAGATAATATAAATAAATGTACGTTTTTTAACTTGCAAACGCCATTCCTTCTCTCAATATTTGTGCAATCGCTTTTCTGTACTCTGAGTGGTCGAGATATAAAATATTCAAATAAAGTACCTTAGCAACCTGTTATTTGTGGCTGAAATAATGCAATGCTTCATTCACAACATGTTAGGCGCCAAGCAAGGATACCTGCGTTTTAGGATATTTGCGATTAATTCTAATATGAATGTATCTATGTACGTATCTACCTCTAAACGGCTAAAGATTAGTGAGATCTTTATAAACATGATGGAATAGTTACATCTGTTAAACAATGCTTTATTATTTATTTTTATAAAAC
Source organism: Agrypnus murinus (assembly GCA_929113105.1). Taxonomy (NCBI): domain Eukaryota; kingdom Metazoa; phylum Arthropoda; class Insecta; order Coleoptera; family Elateridae; genus Agrypnus; species Agrypnus murinus. The sequence goes on along the minus strand of OV816029.1, from coordinate 146,681,976 downwards.
CCTCTTTAGAATTTCTACGATAATAATAATTAATCTTTTTTAAATTCCGTAACAAAAATAAATTAATCTATTGTAGCAAAATCATGCATTTTTGATTAGAAAAAAAGGTAGTTAAGGGTAGAGCTAGAATTAACAAACTACACAACACGGTCATTAATAAAAGTAGTGTAACGTTCTTTCTAAAAATAATAATACAAGTGCTGTTTAAATCGTCTATTCACAAACAAATATTTATTTCTATACACTAATGAATACACTATAAATTAACGCTATGATTATAAAACATTAAAAACTATTATTTACAGACTATGAATTTCTAATACAACATTTATATTCACTATTTATTTTGTAATACACAGTTAATGACTTGCTGTTCACTGCTCCTTTTCTCCGCGACGTCGACTTTATACCATCCTATAAACGTTCCAGAAATCGCCCGAACATACCATGTATTTCTAGAATACAACAGAATAAACCACGTCTGATTTACATGCTTGTGCGATGCGTCATTTTCTCGAAGGCGGCAGAACACACCACCTGTCGCTCGAAAAGAGGTTCGTTCCTTTTCTCTCTTGTTACACTGCCCCCCTCTTCAAGTCTGTTCTGTCCCAGAACAGGTTTTATGCTCTGGTTCCTGTAGAACGGGTCATGACGATATCGACAGTCTTCTCCTCGACTACACGTTCCATTACGGTAGAAATAACAGTCTACACTCTTCGTTGGCCTTAATGCGGGTTGTGGGTCAAAATTGCAGACGAAGATCTTGACGTCCGTACCTCCAAAGACAACTTCCAGCATGTTTCTAACGATTCTCCAATCCAGCTGGTCCCGCCCACAGCCGAGTTTGGGAACTGCCAATTTGTTAATTCCCCTGGTAAGCAACTCGATCCTCAAATTCCATAGTGCCCTCCACAAGTCGGCGTAACTCGGCTTCTGGTAATAAAACTGCTTGGTTACCAAGTAGTAAATGGATCGGTCATGATCAGGCAAGCGTAAGGATTTACCAACAGAGGGATTTTGTTCTCGAAGTTCATTCAGCCGTCCAAATTTATTTCTAAACACTACTGCGATCCCCCTGGACATACGGAGATCCGCGGAGACACAGTGGGCAATGGAATAATTACCAGGGACCCGGAAGAGATCTTGTTGCATCTCAGTCGTGACTCCGAATCGCGCTTTTCTAGTTCCAGAGAACGCAGCCATAAATTCTCTAAAGGTTGGTTGATCATCTTCAGGCCTTACGGTATTGATAGTCACCTCAGCCTCATCTTTCCGATCCGGGACTGCGTCATTATTTCCCTCATAGTGCGCCAGACGATTGGAGTGTACCACCTTTGGTTTCCCCCTTGGCAACTTCTGGATGCGATAAATCAAGTCATTTATTCGTTTCTTCACCTGGTATGGACCCTCCCAATTTCGCTGTAACTTTGGAGAATAGCCACGACGCCTTTGCGGGTTGTATAACCAGACAAGCTCTCCAGGTTGAAACCCTCCTTCTTGGGCTCTCACATCGTACGTAGCCTTCATCCGGTCACTCGCGATTCGACTATGATTTCGGGTTCGGTCGTGAATATCCTCCAACTTCTTCTTTAAGTTGATGACATAATCATTCCCGGCTACCTCCTGCTCTATAGGTGGAGACCCAAATTCCAGATCACACGGTAACCGTAACTCGCGTCCAAACATTACAGACGCTGGTGACTGACCGGTTGTTTCGTGGACCGATGCACGATAAGCCATCAGGAACAGATGCAGGTATTGGTCCCAGTCTCGTTGATGATCGGAGACGACCTTGGCCAAATATTTGCCCATTGTTCGATTCATGCGTTCTACCATTCCATCGGACTGCGGATGTAACGGTGTGGTCCGAGTCTTGCGAATGCCCAACAATCGACAAACTTCTCCAAAGAGTACAGACTCGAAATTGCGGCCTTGATCCGAATGCAGCTCCATGGGCACTCCGAAGCGACTGAAAAACTCTTTGACTAGTACGTCAGCAACAGTCGCAGCTTCCTGGTTTGGTAGGGCATATGCTTCTGGCCATTTGGTAAAATAGTCCATTGCCACTAAGATGTATTTATTCCCATCGTCAGTTTCGGGAAATGGTCCGGCAATGTCTATAGCTATTCTCTCCAGAGGACTACCCACATTGTACTGCCTCATGGGTGCTCTTCGTTTCCCCAAGGGTCCGTTGCCAGTGGCACATAGTTCACATTTCCGGCACCACTCCTTCACGTCTTCTTTACAGTTGACCCAATAAAAACGCTCCCTAACTTTCTCCAAGGTCTTTTTCACACCGAAGTGTCCTCCGGAGGCACCGTCATGGAGATGTCGCAATACTGTAGCCACTCGGCTTTTTAGAACCACGAACTGAGACCTAATGGTGGTGCCATCTTCACTCTCCAGTACTCGCTTCAGGAGATCGTCTTCCACCTTCAAGGACTCCCATTGGGCCCAATATGCTTTGAGCGTTCTGTTGAAAGGGCTGACGGCCTCCCAGGCAGGCCTTTCTCCCACGCGCTTCCATTCCAGTTCCATTTTTAGTTCGGGATCAGCCTCCTGCTGTCGTTGCAATTCTTCCGGCAACCAATTGTCGTTGACGATGGTAGTCCTTAATACTTGGCAAACCCTCTCCTCCAAACGAGAGCAATGACGGCAATCCGTTGGACAGGGTCTTCTTGAAAGAGCATCGGCATTTCGATGACTAGTGCCCGCTCGATGTTCGGTGTCAAAGTTGTATCCTTGTAATCGTTCGATCCACCTTGCGACCTGGCCTTCAGGATTACGGAATTGTAGAAGCCATTTCAACGCTGCATGGTCCGTCCTCAATAAAAACTTCCGTCCGTACAAGTATTTGTAGAAGTGCTCAACGGACTTCACGACGGCCAATAGTTCTTTTCTGGTCACACAATAATTCCTTTCGGCTTTCGACAAAACCTTACTAAAATAGCCGATGACCTTTTCTTGTCCATCCTGTATCTGAGAAAGTACCCCCCCAATGGCCAGATTACTTGCATCTGTGTCAAGTATGAATTTCCCTTCTGTCCGTGGATAGCTCAATATTGGTGCTGTTGTCAGGGCACGCTTCAGCTGTTGGAAAGCTGTTTCACACTCTCCGCTCCAAACATACTCGCGCCCATCTTCAGTTAACCTTGTCAGAGGTTTCGCTATATTGGCAAACCCAGGAACGAAACGTCTGTAGTAGGTACATAACCCAAGAAAACTACGAACTTGGTGTTTATCTTTCGGTGTTGGCCACTCTTGAACTGCACGAATCTTATCGGGGTCGGCTGCCACTCCATTTTGTGATACGACGTGCCCGAAATATTTCACTTCTTTTCTGAATATGTGGCACTTTTTCGGACTCAGTTTCAGATTGGCTCCACGTAGTCTTCGGAACACTTCCTCTAGATTTTTCAGATGTTCGTTGAATGATTTTCCGACTACAATCACATCATCTAGGTATACCAGGCAGGTCTTCCACGACAACCCTCTCAAGATGGTCTCCATTAGACGCTCAAAGGTGGCCGGAGCGTTACATAGACCAAAAGGCATAACTGTAAACTGCCATAGTCCGGAACCAATAGTGAACGCGGTCTTCTCCCGGTCTTCAGGTTCCATTTCAACTTGCCAATAACCGCTCTTCAAGTCCGAAGTCGAAAACCATCGTGAACCAGACAGGGTATCTAACGTGTCGTCGATGCGTGGTAAGGGATAGCTGTCTTTCTTGGTCACATCATTAAGCTGCCGATAGTCCACACAAAATCTCGTTGACCCGTCCTTCTTACTGACCAGGACCACCGGTGATGCCCATGGACTGCTGGATGGCTCGATGACCCCTTGTTCTTCCATATCAATAACAATCTTTTCGGCTTCTGCTCGCCTTGCTAGAGGTAGACGCCTCGGCTGCTGACGGACAGGCATAGAGTTGCCTGTATTGATTTTATGTTTTACTATATTTGTTCGTCCCTTCTGGCTATCGTCAAGAGCGAAGATATCTTGGTATCGGTGAACCAAACCCTGTACCTCTTTCACTTCCGTTCTGTTAAGGTCTTCGCACGAACTAGTAACCATACCCACTAATTTTCCACCATGGTCTTTGGGCACTGGTTTTGGAACATCAGCCATACACCTGGCTACTCGGAATACTGGCACACACTGTCCCACAAGGGTACTCTTCTTCAATGTCACCGGATCCACATTAACGTTCATAAGCCTCACCGGTACAGTCTTTCCAACCTTGATCAGCGCTTTTCCCACCAATATGCCACTATGGATCTTCTTATCACAAACAGGCTCCATCATTCGCACACATCCTACCCGAAGATCTCCATCCAAACCTGCCTCGACAACCATCTCGCTTTGACCCGGCAATATCACATCTTCAGTCAGCAAAACCCTTACAACCGGATCTTCTCGTGGGTGCAACGGAAGTTCTTCGTTACCGACCTTCAAAACACCCTCTTTCAAATCCAACGTAAAACCAAATTTTCTCAGGAGGTCCATTCCCAAGATGAAGTCATCAGTGATATCGGCTACCAGCACCTCATGTTCACGTTCTTCACTTCCAATGCCAATCTTCATCTTCACCACTCCGCGTGTTGGTATCACTTCACCTGTTGCTGTACGGAGTTGAGTAGTTGTCGGTAACAATTTAATACTTGATTGTAGAACATCAGGGCGTACGATGGATTTTGTCGCCCCCGTATCAATAAGTAGTGGAACCGTTCGGTTAGCAATCTTTCCATCTACAAACAAACTGCCGTTACTATTCTTTGATGTTACGGCATGGATCGTGATCTCCGGGGCATCTTCACTCGCAGTCAACGTTCGCCCCCTCTTGCCAACCCCTTTTAACTTTTCCGACGGTTGTACTTTTCTTATTTTGGGACAACGGCGTTCTGCATGTCCTTGTTCGCCGCAATTCCAACAACGAGGCCCTCGAACTTCTTGATGATTCTTCTTACGGCTTTCTTCCTTCCGAAGAACTCTCAGTACTAACTCCTCTAGGTGATCCTTAGAACCTTCTTCTTCTTCCACAACGGCTCGAACACGCCCGTGACCTCGGGACGCTTGTTTTGCAGCTTCAAATTCTAAGGCGTGAGCAAGCGCATCATCAGTTGTTCTTGGTCGTGGTAGCCTCAATGATTGTTGTGTTTCCCCGTCTCTTAACCCATCAATGAAGGTCTGCACAGCGAGCTGTCCCAGAAATGAATCGGGTGCCGTAGGGTACGCCAATCGGACAAGCCGCGCAACATCGGCTTCAAACTCCTGCAGGCTTTCTCCATTCTTCTGGATACGATTCTTCACTTGCGCGTGATACACTTGTTGAAGATGCACGTCTCCATATCTCATCTCCAATCTAGACACTAACAATTGATAATCATTTTCCTGTCCTGCTGGGATTGTTTGCAGGACGTTCAACGCGTCTCCACGCAAAGCCACAGTTAAAGAAACGGCCTTTTCCTTGCCTGTCCATCCGTTTGTCTTGTCTTGTGTTTTCTAGTAAATCTTCTTTAAGCCTTCTAGAATTTTCAAAAACTTTTTGTTCATCTTTCTAGCATTTTCTTCGGACTTTTCCAGTAGTTCCTCTTTTAACATTCTAGAATTCTCTTCCGACTTTCTAGAACTCTCTTCGTGCTTTTCCAATAGTTCTTCTTTTAGCATTCTAACATTATCTTCGGACTTTCTAGAACTTTCCAGTAACTCTTCTTTCATTTTACTTAACAACAAACTAGTATCAATTGCGGGTCCAGGTATTTCGAAGCGGTAATTTTCAGGATCTTCCTTCTGTCCTAAAAGCCATTCTCTTAGCCGATTTATCAAAACTTCTTTCTTTCCATTACTATCCAAGTCCTTCTCGTCCAATTCCCGTTTTAAATCTATTACTAAGAGATCTTTCAATAGTTTCATCACCATTTTAATCGTTTGTTGAAATTAATTTTAACACTAAAAATTTATTCTCACAGCACTTTATTTAATTATTACGCGATTTTATTTATTTTAGAACACCACACCTGACAACACTGTAACGTTCTTTCTAAAAATAATAATACAAGTGCTGTTTAAATCGTCTATTCACAAACAAATATTTATTTCTATACACTAATGAATACACTATAAATTAACGCTATGATTATAAAACATTAAAAACTATTATTTACAGACTATGAATTTCTAATACAACATTTATATTCACTATTTATTTTGTAATACACAGTTAATGACTTGCTGTTCACTGCTCCTTTTCTCCGCGACGTCGACTTTATACCATCCTATAAACGTTCCAGAAATCGCCCGAACATACCATGTATTTCTAGAATACAACAGAATAAACCACGTCTGATTTACATGCTTGTGCGATGCGTCATTTTCTCGAAGGCGGCAGAACACACCACCTGTCGCTCGAAAAGAGGTTCGTTCCTTTTCTCTCTTGTTACAGTAGCTTCAATGACAGCATCCTCAAGGCGGGCTGAGCATCACATTAAGAAACTGTATGTTCAGGATGCACTACGCTCTACGCCCCAAACAGAAAAAAAAACACCCAACCAGTTTAAAATGAGGTTATTATTAATTAAAATATTATTGTGAAATAAAATAAAACAAAGAAATTCCACATTCTACCACAAAACTCTTCAACCAAAATACTAAAAGTCATTTCAAAACAAAAGCAAATTTTCATTAACTGTTTCTTTATTAAAGGAGGATACGCAAATAGAAACTGATTTAACAGAATTATGCGTTTATTTTTGTGCAACACAGTCAATGTCAAAAGTAAAAATGTCAATGAAACCGATACTGATAGTTTGAATGTATACATGCGCTTCTTTTTATTCAAGACATAATCACGTCATTTACGACTCGAAGGTTTACAGAAGCATCAAACACTTTTGTATCTTATTAAAATGACTTATTGAGAAATCGAATATAGGGATTAATTCTTGTTTTTAAAACATGGTTCGTAAAATCTCTCTGTAATTGCACAATTTTGAAGAAATTTTGCAGAAATCGAACTTTTTCGAAGAGAAAATAATTATTTTAATTATTAAAAACTTATCACGAAATTGATATCGCACCTGTTTAGTTTTCTACCACTTTGGTTCTACTGACTAAGCTACAAAATCACATTAGCAGTCTCTTATATTAAACTTATTTTAAAAGTAATTTGTACATTCTTAAATGGTTTAATATTTATTTTTAATTATAAAAGTACAGTTATAGTAAAAGCTACAATTTCAAATGGCACATTAATAAATACACATAAATATTTATATAAACATAATAAACATTTAAATTTAAAAATTTAATAAACAGCACTTCAGGTACTATTAAATTTGGCAAAATCTAATTTTATTTACATTTATTTTTATGACAGGGCTTGTCTATAAATAAATTACAAATAAAGTCAACTTCCGTTTCATTGATTGGTGGTTTCATTTCCACACACGTGTGAATATGAAATTATATCATATGCTCTTGGATACTATAAAACATCACATTCATTAGGAAAATATCAATATCAAAGTGATATAATTCAGTGTATGTAAATGGGATAAAAAGAGAAACAGCAAATCTGGAAACTTTAAAGGGCTATTAGGGAACGAGAATTTTATTACTTTTCACATAACCTATTCATATCACAAACTGCACGTAAAGGGAAAAACTTACATAAAAACAGATCATACCCGTAGTAAATATAACTACACTTATTCTGAAATCGTAAATTGAAGCTGTATGTATTGATTGATTATTATTATTATTAATTGCTATTTGTTGTTTTTCAAGGTATCATCGCTGTTTCATAGGTTTGTTATATTTATTACTCTCAATCTAAACTAAACTATTTTCTCTTGATAACTCTGTACCTACTCTTGGCTATCTGTATGTAATTAAGCCTTTTTCATTCTAATTTTGGCACCGTTATACTCTATGTTTTCTAATAAAACGCAGTTTATTTCCAAATTTACTTATGTTCGTTACTTTATAACAATATATTTAATAATAATATTTAGCCTTCTTATTTATTATTTGAACCCTCTAGAAGTTTTTTAAAAACATAATCTTATTATGATGAACTGTAACACCGAAGAAGTTTTCGTATGCCATTCGTTAGAAAGTTCTACAAATTATTAAACTGATAAAAAAATCAAGATTTATCTATGCAAATGATCACTCCAAGAGGCCAATTAAGATAATTTGATTTAAAGGAAAGCTAATTATATTTTCATGATATTTTCAAACTTTTCCATTTGCTTTAAATTATAGAAATTTGGAGCGCGTTTCGTCCAACCCTTAATAACCCTAAAGTACTGCATGAATTTATTATTATCTGTGAAGGTATAAGGTGAAAACGGGATGATACTGACTACATTATGTATAGATGAGAAGTCAGTTTTTAATGAAAGTTGGGGAAAATTTTATACTACTTAATATGAAGTAGCAAACAGTAGTATCAATTTAAATTATTGTAAAAAACTTCTCAATTAGTCTTAGTTTACTTAATTTGATATGTTGTTATTTACCTAGATAAGCAAACGACCACCGTCTTTTTCAAGCAGAAATATTTTAGAGCTTTGATAAAATACATTTTTTCTCATGTGCTTCAAAAGTCTATACAACATGCGACTCAGTCTTTAAAATATAGTTAAGTAGTTAATAGTAGCAGATGGGCCGGCGGTAGACGAGTGGTGTCAGTAAATCACTCGTTTTCCAAGGGTCGTGGGTTCGAATCCCACTTGGGGCGGCGGGATTTTTCTAATTGGAAAATTCCACCACCTCAACTATGGATGTATGTCTTCGTGTTGCATGTTAGATGGGGGACAGATGACCTTAGCAGTTGGTTCCCCCGTAGTGTAGGCGTGAAATAAAAAAAAATAGTAGCAGATAAAAAAGCAGACTCATAATCGCCATGTTAGTCTCCACATGTGAGCGGCAATTTCAAGGAAGTGTATAGACGCAATCATTAATTTACTAGCAGGTTTTTAAATTGAATACTAATTATTGAAGAATTGTTCCCATTGAAAAACAATTGCATATTTAATAAAAAGCGCATCGGGTACATATTCTTCTACCAAGATTACATTTTTTCCTCCATTTTATCACAAAACCTTACCTGTTTAGTGTTAATTGTTTTTCGGCAAGTTTTAAGTCATTCATAGCTTTTAGAAAAAATATTTTTGTGAATATTGTGATTCAGCCGAGTAAGTGTTATTTCCTAGAAGAGGTGCCTGCTATTGCACCCACTATTATTATCTTAAGTTTATTGTTCGGTTATAAATACTGAGGTGTAATAAGTTCACCTCATTGAAAATTTTATTTAACGATAGATCGTAAATGTGAAGACAAATATTTCACACATCAAATTTAAATTAAAAGATGGATATGCTAGGTGATAGGCACAATTAATCTAAAGGCTACATATTGGGTCACAGTTCGGCTCATCAATATTTAAAATAGAAATCAAGAATAAAAATTTCATGCAAATATAACCTCAATTCATATGCATAATAAAGGTTTCATTTTTAAAAAAGAATATCATTCATTTAGATTGTTTTATGATAATACATGTTTATACAACCCAAGTTGCATATTGGGATGGGTTTTTCATTTGTAGGGAAGATGTAATCTTCTTATATAGATATAGAGTCTACGATCTTTAACGTAGGATTAATTTTTCTATTCTCCAAAAGACCATCTTAGTTTCGCGCTGTCAGTTAACTGAAAACAGATAAATTAGGTCAATCTTGTAATGACTTATATAGCATAATAAGTTTTTAAGCTCTTATATAATAATCCTGACCATTTCCATTACTGAAGGTTTCGATCTTGTTTCTATGCTTCAGTTTGACGATTATTGACTCTTATACTATTTTTCTCACCATTGTTTTAATGTAAACACTTGGAGGACTATATGCTGGACAATTTGATCACAAATTGACTTCATTTGAATTAATATTAATGTTGGAACTTCTAAATGTATCAATTAGTTGTATACGATTATTGTAACGGATGTAATTCATGTTTCTCTTAAATTGTAAAGATGTTCCTGTGGAAATTTAATATGTATTAGTTGTATTGTGTAATTATGCACCTATTTTGTAAAGGATAAACCTGGATTTAATTAATTTTGTATGCAATTAAGCTATAATGAGATTTGTTCATTGTCAATCGTTTATGCCTCATATCTTCGTTACGTTGCATTTTAAGACATAAGTGTATTACATTGTTTTAATCCTTGCTTTATTAGCTATAATCCTGTGTTTATAGAATTAAGATTCGTGAGAAAAGTGAACAGCTGTCAGAAATGATGACGTCTTAAACATTTTCCGTGTTTCGTTTTTTTTTCGAAAAAGTGTCAGTGCCGGCAGTTGTTTCGACAGAACCTATATAAGTTGCAGCCAAATTTAACAAAGTCAGTCGACAAAAAGCTTTGGGCAAATCTATGCTTGACTTCGGATAGTAAATCTGTAAATTTAAGTGAGGTTAAGAATAATAACCATATGTTGACCTTGGTTTATGTCAACTTCTAGTATAAACAAAGATTGAATTTAAGTTGAAGTGTTTACCCAAACATTTTTAAAGTTTAAAGAAGAATTTATTAATAATAATAATCATAATAATAATAATAATCTCTATTCTGCAGTCATATAATTTTACACATTACACAAGAAATATTATAAAGAAAACTGTAATGGTACCAATAATATTGAAAGCAGATCCCCAAGGCGAGAGTTCAGTACAATACTGCTCTTCCACTCTGACCTTGCATGTTAATAAATTAACAACAGTTGCCTTATATCCAAATCTAAACGAAAATGATTCATGGGTAAATTATGTAAGATGTATCTCAAGAAGATTTTCATATACATAAGTTAAAGTTGTGATTGTTGTTCGTATAAAATTGAATGTAACTGATGCTTTAATGAGGTAATTGATAATTGTTTTAATGATGGAGGAATACTGTTATATAATTTAGCATTATGGTATGTAAAGGATCGTTCAAATATGCTCGTTCTGTGTTGTGATATAGTTATCAGAGCCCTGTGCCGGAGATTTAAATTATGCACATCAGTTCTAAATGTTATTTTGTTATATAAGTAAGGAGGTTGCTTTTCAGGTATTAATTTATGAAAGAATATAGCACACTGCAAATAGAATCTGTTTTCATAGATAACCACCCAGCGTCAAGCAATTTATGGGAGATATGTTGAAACTTGGTTATGCCATAAACAAATCTCAAACAAGCATTTTGAATTCTTTGTATTCTGCCCAATGTATCAATATCTAAACAAAAATTAAAGACAGGAACACAGTAAGTAAAATGTGAGAGTACTAAAGAATCGCATAACATTAGTAGGTAAAATTGGGAGTTGGTAAATTGGGAGTTTTGAAACACACACCACCACGACCACCACTGCCCTTGACCTTGAATCTATCTCTCTCTAACACATGGTGACCTTGAACCTATCTCTGTCACCTAAACGTGGCAACACCGCATTCTCAAGGTCAACAATATGACAACAATGAATCTTCAAGGTCATCAATATGGCAACAATGTAACTCCAAGGTCATCAATATAGCAACAATGCATTCAAGGTCACGCTATATTCAAGGCCACTAAATAATGTATCTTCAAGGTCATCAATTTAGCAATAAGGTTATCAAATTGACAACAATGCATTCAAGACCACGCTATATTAAAGGTTACTAAATAAAGTATATTCAAGGTCACCAAACACTATTCAAGGTCAAGCTGTAGATATATATAGCAGGTCGCATGTATGGGAAGGGTAAAGCGTTTGCAGTTGCAGTGTACAGTGCAGTGTTACAATGGAAAGCCTCGCTAAATCAATTGAGAATGCGAAAGCGCAAGCTCTAGAAAAGCAGTTAATGGCTCCAAACGAGCTTCCTAAGGATGCTAAATGGGCACCGCTAGTGAATCAATCAGTGTTTTATTTAAACAAATCAAAAAGTAAAGTTGTATTTGTTGGATTATGTGCTCATTTGGGATTCGCTCCTGTAATAAAAGTAGCTGGAGTAAAGAATCAGTGTATGCTGTTTGATGAAATGGAGTGGAACGCGTTAATAACCAATGAAGGAGTCATTAATAAGTACTTTAAAGCAGGAGAAGAGGTCGGGGTTCCTTTGAAAATTGGTACAAAAACTATCTCGTTTGAGCGTGTTAACAGAAATTACGGTAAAACAAAAATCATAAAGATAACTGATGCAGGAGATGATGAATTGTATTTAGCGTGGGAGTCCTTATATGAGCTGTGGCAGTTAATACCGTTACTAACATATCGATTAAACCTTCTGAAGGGTTTGGAATTTTTCAATTTCTACCATAGCATAATAGATGGTGTTGTAGGCATGCCGGGTGACTACATAGTGAACATCACAAACATATTGGAACCATTAATGAAGATGCAAATCCCGAACGTGTTTGGAATGCTAGAAGTTGTGCATTATCTACCAGAAAAGGTAATAGTGGATGTGGAAGTCAAAAGGTGTATTGCATAATGGAAGAATGAAGAGGGGGAAAGGGTGTTCATGGTACGGGGATATTCAGTCCGGAATATTGTCAAGAGTTAGCACAACGATATAGAAAAGGCGTGCAGTTGTGTCAAGACTTCATTAGAGGCGTGATTTGTGATGAGTATTTGGTAAAAAAGCTCATTGAGCAACAGCTAAGGAACTTTGCATATGACTTAATATAGGAGGGATTAAATGAGGGGTTTAGTGACATTTGATGAAAGTAAAAACAAAATGCATTACATGTTAACATGGAGGTATGCACATCGTCAAGCACGCAGAAGTCAATGGGGGATAATAGCAAGGAATAGGGTACGATTTCAGAGACGAATAAGCTACGTGGAAAATGTAATCGCTCCAGTTTTGAAAGAAGAGTATAGAGAGGGCATCTATAATACACGTTTTAAAATGTTGGGTAGTTAAGTACGACGTGCCCAAAAATGATTTTCATCTAGTTACCTTTGAAATTTTTTTTATGTTAATTTTTCTGTGCCGCTCTATTCTTTAAGTTTGAACTAATTTGATCTGTCAATCAAATGTCAGTATGTCAGTTATCATTTTGAGGTTATGTAACAACAAAAAGCGGCAATTTTTATTTTACATGGGAAATTCACAGGCGACTAGATGAAAATCATTTTTGGGCACCCGTTATAATTAGCATTAAAATAATTTTAAGGTGTTTGTGGGTCTTCGAAAGTGGTGGGAGTATAGTTTAAATAGTCACGTCAGTCGCTTACCCTCAGTTACAGAAATAGGTTCAATCAAAATGGGTTGGCAACATTACTGGTTTCTTGAAACAACAGATAAGGGTGAAATTAAATTTTCGCGTTATAAAACGCACAATACCGGGTTGTTAATCGAAAGAGCTAAACTGTCGAACACTGTGGTTGTACGTAGTGAAAACGATTATCGATACACTTCGTGTGCAGGTGTAGAAGTCCATTATTTGTTAAAAAATGGTAAACTTATAAATATAGAAAATTTCACATGTACAGAACATGGTTTGTTCCAACATCGTCATACTATTAACTTGTTGCCTGATAAATGTGATTTCATTCTTTTCAAATGTAAATGTGTTACACCGTATAGTGAATGGATTGCTGCAACTGAACGTGCACGTGACAACCTTGCTGGTGGGTTTCCTGCGGGTTTGGTGCGTTATCTGGATTGGGAATGAAAGGGTAGTAATTGTTATATATTCAATTGTGAATAGTTATATAAGTTTGTAATAGATAATGAATAAATAGCTGTAATCATATTATGTTGTGTTATCTGGATTGGGAATTAAAGTTTAGTAATTGTTATATATTCAATTGTGAATAGTTATATAAGTTTGTCATAGACAATGAATAAATAGTTGTAATCATATTATGTTGTTTTAATAAAACCATTAAAGAATTTAAAAACTTTATTCTGTACAATCCATTACATGAGTTTTATATAAGTAGTATACATTACTTAATGCACAGTAGCAAAGTGAATGATGATGATAAAAGCATGATGGAAGCATAGCCTGTAGAGCTGGTTCCTCTGGTAACTCCACCACCGGTTGTGATAATAAACGTCGAATGTAGTTGCTCTTTTCAGATCCCTTCACGTAAACGGTATCCGCCTGCTGAGTCAAGCGTTGCAGAATTACAGGAAGCATAAAGTGAGGAGTGAATCCTTCACTCCAATCAAGACAATGATGATTATGCATTAACCAAGTAGCTTGTTGACGAAACGTGGGTGGTAAGTTGCGAAAGGCGAACGGAGGTTTGAAAACGTAGTGAGACACACGATGTCCATCAAACACGGCTAATTCCTTGGGTGCAAAGTCTTTTTCTAAAGTCTTGAAACCTTGCACATCGATAACTAGCATGATCGAAGCGTGCGACTATACTAATAAAGGTAACAGGTCTTTGGACGTATATAACGATTTCCTTTACAGTTGACGTACTTGCTTCGTCAATGCATTATACGTAAATAAACAATCGTGCAAAATGAGACAGTAAGCAGTAGTGTTCGCTGGAATGCTTTTGTGAGTTTCGAAAGTAACTCGAAGAACGACAGCTTTCCCTAGCAAGGAATCTTTCTGTCGCGAACAGTCGATGACGATTAGAGGTGTAAGTGCCTTAAATCTATCAGGAGCCAGTAGAGGTTCGTTGGGTTTATCATAGTACGATCGTTGAAAGTTAGCATACATTTCGTATAAAGTAGCATATCATTTTCACCATAATTAATATTTAATTGATCGTAAGGATATCATTCCGTATTTAAAAATACCGTCACGTTTTGTATATCACAGGCATCGAATGCGCTCATATCTTTCTGCAACTGGCCATCACGATCGGTTTGAAACCCTATGATAACGTAACGGGGAGTTTCCAGAGTGGTCGATGTTTTAATAGACCAACTGTGCTTATCCGTTTGCGGTACAGCGGGGTAAATATGTGTTTCCCAGCTTCTAAATGCCACTTGAGTGTCAATATTTTTCCCAATATATTTTGTTAATGATAATTCTTCCGCTAATCCTGGTTGAATATGTGGAACTTTCCAATATATTTTTTGCAAGTTAACCTTAAGCTTTTCATTAGCATCGGTGGATGTTAGGGCATCGACATCCGAATTGCTTCTAATTAACACCAATTTTTGACGAATATTCATAATAATCTTTCCATAGTCTTCAAAAATCCCCAACAGTGTTGATAAAGGTATGCAGGCGCAAAAATTACCTTTACTATCTAGAAAGGTGCTGGTACCATCCGGAAACCAACCAGCGTTTAGTAGCCTAACGCTTTCATTCGAATTGTGGGAAAGGTAAGCTTTCATGGTGGTTGTTAGACCAACTTTTGTTACCGAATCCACCACAACTCCATTCATTTCGTACCGAATCTCACTAAAAAGATATGCAATACCATTGTTTATAAATTTACCACTCGCTGATGGTTTACCATCTTCTTTCAGTACAGTACCTTCTACATATAGATAACTACGCGAAGGCAAAGTGGATATATCCTCTTGAATAGGTATTCGAATTTCGTCATTATTCTCAAAACGAGTGGTATAAGGTTGGTGAGTGTGAAATTCAGCTCCAACAATCGAGTTATCGACGAGCACTTTTTCGTTTACATTTAGCACATTCATTTTGGGATAACAAAGCCTAAGGTTTGCAAGAATAAGCGGTTACCCTTTGTCAATTGAGCAGCGACTGATGCCTGACTAACCATTGGCCGAGTCCAACACGATCTTTTATAGCCAAAGCGATCAGTGCAACATCGAGGAGTGTTATATTTGAACATCATCATCCACGCTCTTCAAATGAAGTCCTACCGTCACGGTTTCCCCTTGGAAATTAACCAAATCCCCGTCTTGATCCAATATTTTAAGGGTAATGTTTGAAATAGTATTGACATTAATTGGTAAATAGGGTGCAGTCTCAGGTGCTTCTATTATTTTGAATCCAGGAGGAACACTGGGGAAGAATTGATGTATCACATGGGCAGGGGTACCATTAATATAATTTCCTGTTATTATATTACATTCTATCTAGAGTGTTCAACTGTAAAGTCAATGTCGTGATCGGCTTTGATAATCGATTTTAGGGTATTATGATTCGGATTGATGTTAACAGACTCACCGTTTACTTGAGAATTAATGTATTGAGCTATATGAGTAAGCTCATATGATCCTGTAGGTATCTTTATTATTCTTTTACCCATTTTAAACACGTTGTTTTTATCCGTTACGTTCGGAATAGTATTAATCGTTTCGAAATTTGTCAAACGCATAACCCATTGTTTTGTAGGATCCAAATAAATAAATAAAGGTTCTCGATATATTTTAGTATTGTTGAATATGTTTAGCAAGCGTGTTTGGGCGTGTCCACTTGAACGAAAAATCGGTGAAGACGTCAAGAAAGCAATGAAAAAGTTATTAACATCAACAGGAGGTACTCCGGACAATTTACAAACGGATATGGGGAAGGAATTTTACAACCAGCATTTTCGTAAGCTAATGCAAACTTTCTACATCAACCATTACAGCACCTTTTCTAATATGAAAGCAAGTCCGGTAGAACGTGTAAACCGAACTCTTAAAAACAAGATGTGGAAGGAATTTTCAATGCAAGGGTCATATAAGTGGTTGCAGTTATTACCAAAGGTTGTTAACCAGTACAACGATATCGTACACCACACCACCGGCTACAAACCCATCGATGTGAACCACAGCAACGCCAAGATTCTTTTACAAACAGTTTACGATTTCCAGAAAACCACCAACCTGCGAAGTGCTAAATTCACAGTCGGTGATCACTTGCGAATCAGCAAGCATCGGGAAGCGTTTGCGAAAGGCTATACTCCCACATGGAGTACCGAAATCTTCCAAATTAAAAAGGTTAATCGAACCAATCCCATAACGTATATCTTGGAAGACACGAACGGGGAAGGGATACGTGGAGGCTTCTACACAGAGGAATTACAGATGGCTAAACATCCAGAAGTATTTTTAGTAGAGAAGGTGTTAAAAAAAGGGAGATCAAGTTCTAGTCAAGTGATTGGGTTTTGATAATACCCATAACTCGTATATAGCAGCACGTGATATAGTGCATTAAGTAGTATAGTGCATGCAGTGTATGTGTTGCAATGTTAATATATAACTAAGTATCATTTTATGTAAGCAGTAAACAATAATAAATCACTTTTTGATATCAATAGTGTGTTTTATCTCGTCTTCTTCTACCTTTAGTTAGACATTTACAGAAACACAGAGTATGATGTATATAATTTATTCACATTAGTCAAACAATACCATAATGATTATAATAAATACATGAAATATATACGGAATGTAGGACAACTTACAATAATGAGTAGAATACATACGGGTTATAAACTACAAAAGATAAATACTATTTACAATAATACATAACAAAGAAAAGGCTGTTGTCAATGTAGTCGGGACCTCTGTGATAATACTAATCAGTACCGTCGGTTCTACGAACAAACGAGTTCCAAAATTACACTTAGACTTGCAGTAATTCTAACAGACGATCCAAATTCTGATAACTATCACGCCCCGGATGAATGTCGCGGTGTCCCCATGCTAAAGTTTAATGCTTAATAAATTGTGAGTTTTAATTAGTGAACTTATTTCAATTTCCAATTTACAAACATATTAAACTTTTCATTTTTATCTTCAAATGTTATAGGCTTTTGTACCAAACATGTAGATGTTTTGAAAAGGTAGGAGAACACATAAAAATGTTTAGTAAATAAGCCTTTAAAGTGGTTTAACGGTGAGATATGTTTTAACAAAAATATTTCAAAAATTATATCAATATTCTAGGTGAACCTATATTAATTTCCAGGTATGTATATACTTTTAATGATTTGATATATTATTTGATAGCTTTTTTATATTTTTAGAGAATTATTTTTTAGAGCCGTTGATGATTTGAGTTTTGATACTTACCTTATTTACTGTTTATTTTATTTTTGGAATAAATCTCTGCCTGTTACTTTTATATCCTGTGTTTTATTTCTAATATTGTTTATCACTAATTCAAACGGCGGCTGTTATCTGAAGCACACGTTCGCGTGGCCCAAAATTTAGTGGTTTTAGGTTAATGTTTTCTGCTGTAATTTAGTATGGCCAAACATTTTATTACCACCGTGAGCTAGCTGGCATAAAGTTTCCGTTATAAAATGTAGTGACAACACACTGTTAAAAATACTAGTACCAGTTTGTAAATCAGGTATGTAATTTCAGACAGAAACCCTTTTTGAATATATGTATTTGAATAGAAAGTACAAGTTTATTTATTGAATGCGGATGACGCATCTAACGGTAGTTTTTTCCTGAAACTAATCTCCTTTACCTTTATTGATTATTTATAGACCGGTTGTAAATATTTTGTGTAGCCGTTTACTAGTTTCTTTTAAAAAAATTGGATAAGAAAATCATTTGTGTTAGATATTTTAATGTGTTAACATATTTTATATACTTAGTTTTTATTAACATAACTAGATTCATACATACTAGAAATTAGATATATATTTGCGTTTATCTAGGTTCATATAATAAAATCAGAATAGTAAAATTGCCGTTTATTTCTAAATTTTGTTTGTTATAGAAGAACAGATTTGATTAATAAATAATATCGAATTGAAAATCCCTTACTCAACAGCACAAGATAATGTAGCATGCAGTGAAACAAAAGCAAAACTAACCATCTCTACCCACTAAATCTAACTTTTAGACAACCGGCTTTTCAGTTAGTTACAATAAACCCAGAGATAGATGGATTGCAAAAAGCACATAGACATCAAGAGAGTTAAGCGTTCGTCGAAAATACTCTGGAAGTTTAATAATAATTTAACGGCAGTCAACTAAACAGCGGTCTGGGGATAAAATTAGAGGATAGAAGTTGTCTATTAGTTTCCTACATTATTTTCTCTTATGTATTTATTACCAGAGTAATAGTCATCCCACCATATACTGCGTTTTAACATGAAAGATTCAATCATAACTTAAAAACTAAAGGCGAATTTCATTTTGTTAGGTTGCAAACAACATACCTAGATTTATTTGTTTTCGAATTATAAACATAACCTTCAAATTTTAAATTGTAAAAAATCATAGAAGAAATAAAAAACACACTTTTTAAACTTTTATGTATTGATGAAAAAAATAAAAACCATTAAATTTCTATTTCCATAATTAAAAACTACGTATTTTAAAAAATCTACACTAAACAATTTTGCCAGGGTGTATTGATATCTAGTTAGCTTAGGCCGATTCCGTGGATACACAATATATTACGACACCATAGCAACGAAAAATAACATGTTAGAAATGTCTGTGTAAAATTTCTGCAAAATGGATCCTCAACGATCTGAATATTGATCAGAAGAAAGCAAAAGTGGAATCATCGTGCTCAATCTGTGTTCGATTAGAAAAAAATGCTGACTTCTTAAGCCGCGTTAAGTACATTACTATGGATGAAACTTAAAAATTTCTGGGTAAATTTCTGCTGCCTAGAAACAAGCAGCAATCGATGAAATGGAGACACTCTGGCCAGTGGCGGAACTTTAAAATTCAATTCAAGCCCCTTTAACAAATTTGAGTTGAATTGAGATAAAGAACTGATGATTGATTGGGGAATGTTACACTGTTATTTATTTATTTTGTTACTAGTCTGTGCGTTAATAACAAATTAACCAAATCGCCGAAAAGATAATAAAATTTCTGTGCAAAATTTAGCCAAGTGTTTATTAAATATTTACCTTACAAAACCTTAGATCTATCCAGTAATCAAGTCAAATATTTATTATATGTGTAGAACTGTAGGAGTAGCTTTTCGTCTTTTTCAAGATTTGAATCGATTGCTGTTCATACAGTGTGAAAGGACAAGCAGTCATTTGAGGTGTCGGACTTCATTAGTATTAGAGACAAGTCCCAGGAGAAGATGGAGGCTGAGCAGTCGTTAGAGGTGTCGGGAAGCACTAGTATTCGAGACTTGCTTGTGGGCAGACTAACCGGTGTTAAGCCCTAGAACTGGTGGTTGTCTATCCAATACCAGGTTTGTCTGGGTAACGGATGACGCAATCAGAACGGAATGTGTGGTAGAGTTTCTTTTTTGTGGTAGAGCAAGTGTTTCTCGACGATGACTCTAAAATGTTGTGGAGAAAGCTCTGCTAACAAGAGGGTCCGGTGTAGGTGTATTGCTTCTAACCTGACGTCAGGGTCTGATATGGAGCTAGTTTCCCGCTGTCTGATCTAGACGAATGGAGGAGAATTAAGTGAGGTCTGTTGCGGCCAGGGAGTGTGCGCTCGCTGACCTATGGGAAACTGCATTCCACCAGGTAGCGTCTCGGAGACGACAGTATGGGGATGCGGCTTTAGATGTGCAGTTCCAGTCGTCGGAATCTCAGAGATCGTTTAGAGACCTACGCTTAAAAGGCGTTGATGCGAAGATCAAGACTCTTCTCTTCTCTCACGTTCAAGACAACTTTGCCCTAACGGGTACGCACTGGGATGTTACTTTGATGGGTCCTATGAAGTAGCCTTGAAATGAAGCTCTGTCAGGGGCACATCAGTCCTATAACGAGGAGAGGGGTGGCAAAACCATTTAATAACAAAGTCCAGCCACAACTAAGGTTGGATTCGATTAGACAGTAGCCCCAACTTCTGCTGGGGGAACGAACTTATGAAAGCATGAAAGAGGGAGGGTTCTGATGTATCTAACCTGGGTTGGGGGAACAGTCCTAATGCTGGACAGAGAACTTAACCCCGTATGAAAGAGGACGGGATAGTTCCGGCGGATGAGCACGTATTAAGTTAATTGCTCCGGAACTAACCTGATGAGCTAGTAGAGGGTGGATAGGCAACCTCGCTCCGACCAGTGAGTTACTGGTAGCAATGGCTATCTCAATTACTTCCTCTTGGAAGGAACTCGTGGTTAAAGTTATTACAGGTGCCCCACATAAAACATTCTTTATAATCAATTAAATTATTTATTTATTTATTGGAGTGCAAGGTGACAGAGGCTCCGGGCTCCCTAGTGGCCTGCCCTACCCCTAACCGCACTGATCCATTTTGCGGTATAGTAGTTTCGCCACTGGCTCTGGCTCTCCAAGGCCTAAGAAGTTTCAAGTTAGAAAATCTGCTGGAAAAGTTCTAGCTTCAGTTTTTTGGGATTGCTATGGAGTAAACATGATTGATTTCTTGATAAGGGTAGAACAATAACTGGGAATTGTTACTCGACGTTACTGATCACTTTGGTGGTCCACTTTGGTGTCCAAAGGTGTTTTGTTTTTTCAAGACAATGCCCCTGCACATTTCAACGGGAAACAATTCGAGATTTAGGGATCAAATTACTTGAACACAACCTCCTTATTCATTGAACATGGCTCCGTCCGACTATTATCTTTTCCCTCAACTGAAAAAAGTTTGAAAGGGCGTAAAACGAAGAGGTTATAGAAACTCTGCGAAGACTGGTTGGCAAAGCAACATGAAAATTCTTTTTCTGAAAGGTCTAGTAGCAGATTCGCTGTTGTAAATGTTTTCAATTAAGAGGAGATTATGTTGAATAAAAATATACTTTGAGTTTCAAAGTTTGTTTGCTTCTATAGTAGGCTAAGAAGTTTTCAATGCTTCGTCGTAGTCTAATAAAACTCTAATAAAATAAAATTTTAATTATAACTAAATGTCGTAGTTTCAGAGTTACTTTGGAAAATGTATTAACTCCCTTAAAATTGTAATTTATAAAATTTGGTAGGCTAATAATAATGTCATTTCGACAGATCACGCTTTTACACTAACTCTGTTATCCACAAAATGGGGACTGCTTATTGGGAAACCCGGCTGCCAGCTAACTAGTGGGAGGTCGTGGGTTTCACTAAAGGTCTTTTGTAATGGGCGCCAAGAATCGTCGAAAATAGCTACAGTATTGGTCAACAAAATCAGAACAGAACAACACATTTGCGACTACTACCAATGTGGTCGACTTTCCCCAATAATGACTCCTCGATGACTCGATGAAAATATAAACTCCAAATACCACACATATAAATAATAAGTCGTCAAGTAAGAGATATACAGTGCTTTATTATTAAATAAACAAATTATCAATTAAAACAAATTAATCAATGTGAAATAACCTTGGCAAATATTGAATATTGGTTATTGATTTCTATACAAAAATTGAATGGGAAAATGATTAATGCGAGCGCGATTTCTCACTCTAAAACGGACTTGACTTAAAGTCTCAAGATTGTAACAAACACGGTAAATTAACGCGAATACCTGTGATATAGATTGCGCAATCGTAACCTCAGAATCTAACTCTTTAACCAACTCATTACGGAGCAAAACCATTCCAACTCACTCGCAAATACTCCTAACAATATAATACAGTAAATAATATGTGACAAAATTATATTCATGAAGCAGACATCTAGATATAAGTGCTAGACGCACACTGGTGAAAAACCATTTAACACATAAAATTATAATATACAAATATACAGATACGTTTTATATACCAAGGATTGTCGAACGTTATAGATGTTGTAAATAGTTGCTACAATATAACGATACGGTGTCTGTTCTTAGAGCTGAAGAGGAACGTCACCAACCAGCTCGAACGTAGCGTGATCCCAGACAACAGCAACCAAGTCTGCGTAATGGTCTTAATAACCCAGATATACAACGTAGTGTATGTAATTGTTGTAAGACAATCGGGAAGTTATAAAATGAGTGAAGATATACCCAAAATAAAAAAGGTCTGTAACAAATGAATCAAATTACCAGAACGCACTAACAAACACTTTTTAAATACCTTCGATGGAATGTGACCTTAAGAGATAATTACGCCGCCTCCAAATGCTGCTAACGACGATTATACATAAAAACCTATCGAAAGAATTAAGTATAAGACACTGAATGATAGAAAAGTTAACCTATAAACTTACGGGCATGTGAGCTTCTATAACCTCAAAAGAACAGTGGAAAAATATCCCATAAAGGTTCCAATAAACTTTTCTCCAAACCAAAATCTCTTATCGAAAACAACCGGGCGTTAGTTCCAAAACAAAATGGCAACTACAAGGAGAGAAAATGCGAAAATCCCTAAACGCTATATAACTTAACACAAAAGCATAGCTGTACAGGGTGCTACGAAATTAGCACGTAACAACTCCTTCTGTACCACGTTTCATTATGAAATTTCTTTGCACCGCAAGGTTTTTGTATTTTTTATGCAATCGAATTTAGAAAAAAAGAAATTTTTTAGTATTAATAATAAATAATACCCTAAAGATTTGTTTTTTAACTCTTTTAAGTTTGAATAAAATTTTATATAACTTTTTTAACAAATTGTTTTTTTGCAAAAATTGGGACGACAAATTTCTTAAGTTTTCGAGTATAATTCGAAAATTAAAAAACAATTACGTTCAAATATTGAATTTTAAGTGTACAGTTTAATAATATGTAGTTAATATACCGATGAAGGCTATTGTACCGAGAAGGTAAGTAAATTATTTACAAATAGAAAACTATTTTTTTTTTAAATATTAAATAGAGCTTCTAAGGAAATAACTGTAACACTTATTTAACAAACAATTACTTTTGGAAATCGTTTAGAAGTTGAAGAAAACTGTTCATTTATCTTTCTCAAAGCTTGAGAAATCAGAGATTAAATTTAAACGGTAGCTGAATAATAACATCGTTAAGACTATCATTATTTTCAATTTTAGGATGAATTAAGATCGTTAAGAAAATTTTGAATTCTTATTTCATTTTCCTCAATTTAAACGGCGTAAATAGAGTGACACTGAGAGATCTTTGTATTTGTATTTTTACTTACATTTTCTGTCGGTTTTTTTGTCAAAGATGTAACTAACTATTTGACCGTATGGTGATTTAATAAATGAAATTACTATCATACTAATATATTTACTGAATATACTAATTAATACACTACCATCGATTATACATTTTTCAAGGGATACTTCTAGGATTAAATTAATTATCTAAAAACAATTTAGCTCCCTGACGTTTAAGTTTGAGTCATCAAAGTGCAACGTTGTAATAAATCAAGAACTGCCACTTTTCTCACTAACTTTTTGTCAGATTGCTTTCCAGGTTGATTGATTAGATTGTGATTTTCACACTCCAGCATCTGTAATTCTTTTCGATCCTTTATATATAGGTCATGCCAGTACAAAAGAGTTTTTTCCAGAGGTTATAATTGTTCTAGATTTAACCATTTCTGTCTTGAATGTTTGCAATTATTTTGTAGTTTTAAAGTAGTGCTAAAAATTTCAATAGCGGTATCACAATATATAGTGGTGTTAAAAAGTCCTGCATCACCCAAGTTTATTATGGTTTTTGAAGTTTAACACACATTTTTTGCATACTTTCGCTTACTTTCAACTATTTACTTGTAATTAGTATTATTAGTACATTCACTAACGTTATTATCAATCACCTGCTTAAAATCCTACAGAAAATCCTGGTTTCAGAAAATTTCTATAATATGGGGAAATTATGAGGTGATTAGTAAGTCGTTAAGGTCCATTTCAATTTTATTTCTATGAAAAATCTCTATGATATTTTGAGTATATAAACACTGCACTTACTTTACATCATTTATTCGCTCTTTAAATCTTGCCAAGAAGTTCAAACTGACATTCCCGACGATACAAACAGAATTATCGGACCAAAAGCGGTTTGAAATTATTTTTCACCATAAACGAGGCGCTTCTAGTGGCGAAATCGCCTCCGTAGTAAAATAAAATCAATCTTCAGTAATTCGAATTATTATAAAGTATGCTGAATTTGGAAAAATCGACGACAGACCGCGTAGTGGCCGATCAAAGAAAACCTCAGTTCGGGATGATGCTGGCAGAGAGAAGTCTTAATTCCACCCGATTAAACAAACTGTATTAAACAAACGTGTGCACCTCTACTGTGAGAAGAATGCTGCTTAGTATTGGATTTAGGGGATGTAAAACACGCAAGAAACCACCAAAGAGAACCGAATTAATTATTAAATCTCTAATCCACGCGTGGCATCACTGTATTTCGAGAGAGGAAATGGAAAAACTGGTAAATTCCATGCCCAAAAGATGCGAACTAGTCATCAAAAACAAGGACTGACCAATCAAATATTAAAATTAGTTTCAATTAAAATAATATGTTGTAAAATGTTGTCTTAATTTACATTGGCTAGTTTTTGTAATTTTGAATAATTTTTTTCTAACTGTATTTCTTTATTAACCAAAATTTTTGCTGTTTTTTATTTTATTATTTTGATTAAGTGGTTATTTGATATAGAGAGTAAATGATTGAAAAATATTTGAAGTAAGTGCCTTAAACTTCTACTTTCATGAATTTTATGAGGTGATTCAGGACTTTTTAACACCACTGTAAACATAATATGCAACTTAGGTGACCTTTTTAACAAGAATGACGAACCTATTTATTCAGTGTTGTTTTAAAATGGAGATATACGATAAAAAAAATTTACAGTAGTTCTAACTACATATTTTAGATAGTTTAACCTATCTCATTATTTAATTTTATAATTCTTTAAATTTGTTTCAGGTAATAAGTAGGTATTGCCGCCGTTGCCACTCCTTTTATGCAAATGACCCGCGATCTAATTAATATTCAAATGAGGCGCGATCTAATTAATATTCAAATGAGGCGCGATCTAATTAAATTCGCGAATTAAATTAATTGATCTAATTTAATTAAATTAAATTAATTCACGATATCATATGCATATCTCATCTCTCATTTACATATATCATCTCTCACATGCATACGAGAATTAAATTAATTCACGATATCATTTGCATATCTCATCTCTCATTTACATATCTCATATCTCATTTGTCATCTCACCTCTCTCCTCTCTCATTTGTCATCTCTCATTTCTCATTTGTCATCTCTCATCTCTCATTTACATGTATCATCTCTCACATGCATACGCGAATTAATTTATTTGCCTAGCTCATTTTTTATATGCATGCGCGAATTAAAATTAATTCACGGTATCCTTTGCATATCTCCGCTCTTATTTACATAACTCATATATCACTTGTACATCTCATTTTTATATATCATTTGCATTTGTCATCTCTCTCATAAATTTATTTTAAAATAAATCTTATGTTGTCATTCCTAATTGATATTTAAATATAGATCTAAACGTAATTAACATGTAGAAACATCTAGGGTAATATTACGATAAAAATTTATTTTCAAGTATACAAAGTACCTCTAAAGGTTACTGTCAATCACTAATTGGATTATCTGTGTTGCATTTTGACATGTTTAAATATACGTCATAAACATTTAAAATACGGTTTACAAGTAAAGCAAATTCTATTTGAAAGAAAACAATAAGGGTTGTTCGTTATAATTTCTTAAAAATTTATTTAAATGAAACTTTTAAGAATATAGAATACTGTACAGCATTATTTTAAAATTTAAAAACATTTTCTGTACTTATAACTGTTTAAGAAGTTACTTCAAACTGCATGAAAATACGTACAAGGTAATTAGTCACGTTGTTTTTTCCAACATTTCTTAAAACTGCTTTCAACCATAAATAAACAAAACGTTCTTACAGATGACTGAACATTTCAAAGGAATTTAGATTTTCTAAAAAATTTGTTAAGAGATCGTCATCTTAAAAGCGGCATAATTTATTGTTTTAAATGACAATTACTCACCCTTGTGTTAATGAGTATAAGTTAAATGTGTAGAAAATTTGAATACGGAAATAATTTGAAAGAGACATAACATTATAACGTACTATGTGTGATTAGTTGTATTGTTTCAAAGCTCAGAATTATACAGATTTAATGCACGCTTCATTAACTTTTTTAACCGAGAAACATATTTATTATTATTCGTTACTTAAGATTAAGACGAGTTGTTTCTATAATAACTAACAGCTTTCAAGAAAAGTTGTTTTATTTTTTTAAAACTATTGTTCATCATAATTACGCAAACGTCGAAAACTAGTATAAAAACTGAACGCTTTTTTAAAAATAAACCATTCCGAAAGTTTTCTCGAATCATTAAGATAGTTACATCAAGTGAATATTAAAATCAGGTATGTTTTATTTTTGCTTATATTTTAAAAACTATATGTAAATGTTTACGATTATTTTAGATCGACTTCCGTTTAGATCGTCTACAGTTCCTAAGAAATATAATTTATCGTTAAGAAATATTAATTTTCCTTATTTGAAATCAATCATGTAAGTTGCGTTTGTTTTTAACGATGTTGTGTAAACTTATTTTGAAATTTGTTATAGACTGACTGCAGTCTCTAACTGCGTGAAATCCACATAGTTTTTATTCCAACAGGTTACTGTATCAAGGAAGTCAAAGACGCGAAATTATCAACGTTTGATAATTCTGTATCCTGCAAATTTATTTGAAATATATCAAGCAGGTACGTTTTATCTTCAGTTGCTTATATTTTAAAACTGCCTGATATGTAAATGTTTTACGATTGCTTACAGTAAGAAATGGAATTTTTAAACGAATTGAACCAATCAGCCGGAACAGCAAAACCCGTCAAGAAATTGCATGAATACAAGTAGGGTATATAGGCCGATTCTGGGCCCACACCTCCACACCTCTGCATGAGAAGGAAGGAAATATATCCATCTCTGTATAGCACAGGTATATGTCTATCCTTCTCCAACAAAAGTTTGACAACTTTTGAATACAACTTTCAAAAGCCAACCAACCAAAGCGAAATCACAATCACTGATACAACTACGAGGGTTGCAAGCTCGTCTTAAGGATGTATCTATGCGATTTTCCAACCTTCGTAAAGGGTAAGGTTAGTCAAAGCCTTTAATAGCCAAGATAATAAGTAAACCAAGATTTACCTCTGCATGAGAAAGAAGGAAATATCTCTGTATATAGCACATGCAAAGGGTTATGTTAACTTTTTTGAAGTTTTATTGTGTAGAACAGCTACAGCTGTTATAAAAACAAAGATAAACCTTTTTTATTGTTTATTTAAAAAAAACATTAATAATCAATTCATCACATATTATTGTACACAAATATTAATTATTTACAATCATTTTACAATTTTCATGTATGAAATTAACATCTTAACTTAATTTCAATAATTATTTAACTATTTTTTGAAACAGTTTCTAATATACATATTTATTCAACATGTTTCGGAATTCTGTGATGCCCCCAAGCTAGAGTGTCACCGGAACCATCAGGTGTGATGTATCTCTTATCATCTAACCAAGAAAGTGCTATTTTAGTCTTCAGTTCAGTATACAGTTGATGTTTATGTGATCTAAATGTTCGTACATTCTTATATATCACTGCCTTGTTAAATACTACATTCTTATAGTCTTCAAGTGTTAACTCATTCTTGATTATATCTTTTTGTACACCTTTGGCCGTTTTACTTAATTCACCCTCAACATTGACAACGTAGGCTTTCGCTCCTGTCCCCACGAACTCCCATAATATCTTTCCTTCTTCATCCATATTCATCCTTCATTTTTCCTATCACAGATTCGGTTTTAGGTATTCCAAATTGATTATCTTCCTTGAAATTTGATGTATCATACTTGTTTAGATGATTCTTCATATCTTGGTAAAAATCAGCTGTACAGGTCCTCAGGATCAGGCTGTCTGTGTCTGTATGGGCTAGTTCCACATTACTCCCATAAATAGGCTTGATAAAGTTGTAATAAAATTCATACATCACGT
Organism: Agrypnus murinus; assembly: GCA_929113105.1. NCBI lineage: Eukaryota > Metazoa > Arthropoda > Insecta > Coleoptera > Elateridae > Agrypnus > Agrypnus murinus. The sequence goes on along the minus strand of OV816029.1, from coordinate 146,653,188 downwards.
GTTTAGCTAGTATTAGAACGCAGAATCCAATATATATCGGTTTATCGTATTTAACCCACATTCTTTCTAGATGAATGGCTACCAGATTATCTGAGAAAACAGCTACATCTTTAAATTGCGGTTTAGAAATCAACCCTTCAGCTCCTAGCCTTTTCCCTTTATTTTCCCAGTGTGTAACCAGTCTTATATCGATCCGTTTATCCACATTTTCCATAGTTTCCCCAAACACTGAATTATTCATAAGTTTAAAAAACATTTTTCCAAACTCAGACTTATCCGCATTCCTCATACGTGTATTTAAATCCACGTACTCCTTTAACCAAGATGCATGATTAAAAGATAGCACCCGATGAATCTTCTCGAGTTTTAAACCTGCGGTTAAACATTGTTGTAGATTTCTGTAGTGGATAATATACCTAGTTTTTTTGTGCACGTTAGGAATCAATTTTGGTTGTTTTGATCCTGGAGGCGTGATATTTTCTGGGCAAAATGGTAGATCATTATGTCTATGGTAAAGATCTTCTTGATAGGTTAAGTCGACTTCTAAAATATAGCCTGTTTTTGAATTTTCAGGTACATTTAATATAGCCAGATTTGCGATTTCTTCAGAAGTTAAAACTTTAAAGTTATTGATGGGTAGATTGGCTGATAAAGCTTTCCCATAAAGATTTGTTGCATCTAGGTAATTGATAAAGACTGTAGGCTTCGATTCATCATATTTCAACATGTATTTATTATTAGCTTTAACATACCTCTTACCACATTGACTTACACCACCCCTAATACCCTTTTTAATAAAATGAACCATATCGATATCCGTAAACAGTTCTAATTCGATTTTTGTAAGTTTTAACATGGCCGACCACGATAAGCCTGGAGCAGTAAAGAAGAGGGTTGGGTCTAAATCATATGCGTTTTTGCATTTATCGCGAAAAGCTTCAAATACATCTGTTAACAACGAAACATCTGTTTTCAAATACAGATCTGAGTATTCGCCTAACGTTTTACATTTAAAAGTCCCCCAAATGTTCTTGCATGCTCATAGACTTTCGTAGATATATTAGTACCTCTTAAGTTATCGAAGAAAGCTTCATGTGATGGTAATTCGGTATAGTCGAGTTTGTCGAAAGAATCTACGGACAAATAGGGAAATACCCCTTTCTGTCTCATTAACTTAAATTTATTATCTTCTGGAAAATGTGTTTTAGTTGCTTGACACTGTTCGTTTTCTAAATTTTTAGTTAGCTTATCTAAGCTCATAGGCATGAATCTAAAAGAATCTAAAAACCGAATTTTCAGAAATTTATTTTCTCCTTTTCCTAGACTGTTAATTTTTTTATCAACTAAAACATGTTTTGTGAAAGAGATATACTTTTCTTTGTTTTCAGCAATAACGTCTATTTTGTTTTCATCTCCACCTAAAGCCTTTACGAATAGGTGGGCATCATAATTTGATAAATTATGCAGGAACACGGGGACGTAATTTGAAATTTTGAAATTGAGGTTACATGTACTATGGCTGGCCAATCGAAATCGACCCGTAAGATGGTCGTGATCCCTAACCATATCACCCCCTAAAGGTTTTTCACAAATATGACATGTAATAGCGTTGTCATAATTAAATTGTTCCTCCGGTGTTAATTTTTCCATTGGAATTATATGTTTTAGGTGATCGTTGTAAATTCTCTTAATGTCATCCTCTAAGCGTTTACAAAATACTTCAACGCAATCTTGACCTCGATATGTAACGTACTTAGATAATGAGTCATTGTAATTACATTTTATATAATATCCGAAAGAATATGGTTGATGTATATGCGTTTTTTCAGTAAATGGACAGCTGTTATCTTTTTGACGATATTTCAGGGGGATAAGTAGAGATACAAAGTCCGCGTAAACTACAAATGGTAAAGTTAATTTTTCTTCAAATAATTCAAATTTTAAAATATTACCCGGAACTTCATTTCCAAATTTATCGATACGTGGTTTCGTTGTTGGCAATTTAACAGTTACATGATTGCAATCGTGTGTTTGATGTTCACGTAATTTTTCTTTGTTACTAAAATTAATTAAACAACCATCACAGAGAAACTTCCTATGACCTTTTTTTGTTAGTTGTGAGCTTACAAGCCTAGATAAGTCTTTGATTAAACAATAATGCGAATTTCCCATATCATTGTCTATTATAATAAATTTATATGTTTATCTAATCTTTTCTTCGTGAAATGCAGCGGTCCGGAAATTTCATAGCTTGTTTTACAATTTTTATAAACCGACTCAATAGCGTAAACATTAACCGAGATATTATTTAATTTTTCGAATTTACTGATGTCTTCCACTTTAACCGGAAACTTTATTCCTGTAAAATTTAATTCGTTTTCGTATTTTTGATAGTTAGTTACCCGTGATAATTTGCAGTGTGAAGATCAGCTAAAATTGACCACATGAAACATTTGTTATCAGAATTCTGCACATTAATTATTGCATGCTTTTTTGCAACAGATTTCGGTAGTTGAATGTATGAAGAAGCTCTCAGAGGGTTATATTTATTTATATTTAATTCTACAAACAGCAAATTTTTTAGGACCCAACCGCTCTCCCTTTCGGCAAACTCACTCACCTTATTATCTAATACATCAATGAAATCGTTATATACCGCATTGAGATCTATCGAGAGATCACATTTTTTAAATTTAATATTAAATGATTTTATTTCTTCTAATTCTTTTGATGGTAATTCGAAAAGTCCGAAAAGCTCGAAGTTTAGTTTCACTGCAACGTGCTTATCTAAGCTGGTTAAAATGCAGTTTAGAATTTTTGATTTTAAACCCCTTAAAAATTCCTCCACGTTTACGCAAACTTTATTATCATCTGCAGTAAGGCGGTATGTAGCTATTCTGTTTTGAAATGCACTGTTTATTAACGAGATTTCGGATGCTTGCGTTACACTTATCTTATTCTTGTGTTCTAGACTTCTATGTTGAGTTATGTATTTTCTTGATATATCAACTTCACATAGATCACATCTCATTATATCATTCCTTTTAATTTGCTTGGTTTCAGGTACAATAAAAATTTTCTTTGAATTACTGGTTGATGGTATTTCCGTTGTTAATTTTCTTTTTCGTAAACCATGTTTCTCCTGTTGATGTTTCACGAAATGACCTTGACTGGTGAATATAACCCCGCAAACTTCACATAAATTAGTTATCGGTTTGCAATATCCTTGTTGATGCTTATACAGGCTATCCCTTCTTGCAAAGCACTTGTCACAAGAATCACACGAGAACATTTTTTCTTAAGATGTCTTCAACCACCCACACACGTTGACAAAATGAAGCTTCCCCAACCGCCTCTTCTTATATACACCTGCAGCAATAACCACAATGCATTTCAATATGGATTATACCCGAACGTACCTAATACTAACACGAAATCTTTAATCATAATAATACCTTTTCTCGGATTACATCATACTTTTACTCTAAGAAAGGTAGGAGTGTATTTGAAGCTCCTATGAATGCTACTTAGTAACTTATAACAATTACAGCTTACGACTTACGACGTTAACAGCTTGGTGCGGTTAAACAATTACACTGAGAATATTCCAAAATATATATATTGATGAAGGTTTAAACCAATGCCAACATCGAGCGTGAATAAAGTTCGTTATCACCAAAATACATATATCGAAATATTAACATATGTGTTTTTACAATAAGCGAATTGAACCACATGAAAGTAGCATTTTGATATATAGCTCAAAACATATCGATAATGCATATAATGATAGCTTACAATAATTATACATTCCGTTTTCCTCGACCACTTACCGTTAAGTTATTTGAATGGAATTGAAAGCTCTGAAGGTAAAAATGATACTTAATGTCGCTATAGACCGAACTCAGTCAAAAACTATCCAAATAACGAGATTGAGAATTAAAAAGTCACAGTCGTTGATACAACTGTGAGGGTTGCAAGCCCGTCTTATCGATGTATCTATGTGATTTTCAACCCTTCGTAAAAGGGTTCTCAAGCTTAAGTCAGTGAAAGCCAACTTATTAACAGATTAGGTAACTAAAAACAATATTTTTCCATATTTCGGAAATACACGTCCGACTAGCCATATCAGAAACAAGAAGCCCCCGAAATAAAGCAGGTAAAGGACATGAAGCATGTCAAGGACCGATAAAGTCTAAAGTGTATTGTTCATGTCAGCTTTAACGAAATCAATAACACCGCATATATCTAGGTTTTTAACGTACCAAGCACCCTTTGTAGAGGCGACTTACCAAGTACAAACCTGATTCTCTCCCTCGGTGAGGGCACCATCGTATTACGATTTCAGTAAAAAACAGACAGTTATTAGAAACATGAAAAATATTTGTTTTAGACCGCCCGACAGATTTGGGTAAGCTCTAGGAATGATTCATCTCTTCGACCGATAGATTAGGGGTATACTTACCTATTGAAGTCGATGTTTAACACTTTAACTTTCACCGGCTGAAGTTGCAACCGACGTGAGTGGAGAATAGTCTTCGCTGTGTAGAAGTGTTAGAATACCGTAGCCTCTTCAAACAAAACCTGTCTTAAAGGTGGATAGTTACTCGGCTAAATAAGCAAATTCTGAAAATTAAAAAAATAGGTATACGTTATTAAAAAGAAATCACATCAAAATAATGGGTACGTAAAGCACCAGATAATTTTTAAATAACCTAATAGACCACCGTCAATAAAGCTGAGCAGTAAAACTTATATACAATATTTTAATACCAGTATCATCAACCCGCGATAAGGTTTACCTACCACATAATTTCCAATGTTAAACTTTTTTAAGTCTCACTTTAAAAATCAGAAAATGTGTTATATCTATGAAACGGTTGAGAATTCAGCAAAAATAAATTAAAAAACACCTTTACCTAGACAGAAAGTCTTAAACTAAAAAATTGATGAACAGTCAAAGTCGCAAAAAAAATTTGTAATACATATCTGAAATTCGACACAGGTTCATGAATTATGTTCGCGTTTTAAAATAATGAACATGTGTTGAATTTCGATGAAAAATTGCGATTTTTACTTTTTAAAAAATATTTTCTATCACCTAAGTTAAGAGTGGGGTAAATATTTAAAATTCTATAAATTGGGTAATTCGGGGTTCAGTCGGGTTGGTTAGGGTGTTGAAATACTCGTTGTGGTATGCTGAAACTAAAGAAGGAACGAAAAGGTATAATACCTAAATAATGCTAAAATTAGCATGCACATTTTAAATCTGGTTATCTGAACTGATAAAATTACAAGAATTATTATACCTATACAATTACTAATAAGATTTTGAGGTACGAACAGCGACCGTCGATTAAAATTGCGGGAAATAGCTGATACTGTAGGCATATCTAAAGAACGCGTACATTCAGTTTTACACCAGAATTTGGAGATGAAAAAAATGTGTGCAACGGTTCCAAAGAGTATTTGCAGCGTTTTTGGTGTGATTCAAAAAACTTTATGCGACGATTTATTACCGTTGATGAGACATGAGTCCATCACTATGCCTTTGAAACGAAGCAACAATTTAAACAGTGGAAATACGGTGATTCTCTATTACCAAGAAAGGCTAATGGTGTTCCGTCGGCCGACAAGATGGCCACGGTATTTTGAGATTCCCAGGCCATAATTTTTATTGATTACCTGAAAAAGGGAAGAGGTATCACAGGTGCATACTACGCTAGCTTATTGAATCGTTTAAAAGAAGAATTGTTAAAATACGTCCACACGTTCAGGAAAAAGATGCTGTTTCATCAAGACAATGCTCCCCTACCGACCGGCAATTGCAATGGCAAAAATCTATGAACTTTGTTTCCAATTGTTAAATCACGCACCGTGCTCGCCTGATCTAGCTCCCAGCGATTTTTTCTTGGTTCCAAATTTGAAGAAATGGCTTGGAGGGTGCAAGTTTTCATCTTCAAGTCATTGATGCTGTAAACGCATATTTTGAAGACCTTAACGTTTCCTTTTACGCGGATGGTTTGAATCACTTAGAGCAGCGCTGGGCCATGTGCATCGAGCTCAAAGGAGATTTTATTGAGAATAAAATCAAAATCAACCCCTAAAAATATTGTTTTCCATTTCAGGCCGTGAAGTTTTCAACCCATCCTTTATAGGAACTTTGTCTTTATTTATAGCCATTCAGCCTATTCTTAGTCTCAAGTCTCTTAATTCAAATAAAAAAGGACACATTAAATTGACTTAAAAATGAAGTTTTAGTAGGCATAGATGTTGAATCTCTTGTCGGTTAATAACGATACCTAATAAGGTAACAAAATATTCACTAACTTTAAAGGCGATTGATGAGGGTAAAAGGTAGTCTCGAAAGGTATTAACAAAATAAAAAATAATAAGGAATTTTTCATAGAAAAGCGAAAGAATAAAACTTGAAGAAAATTTGCCTAAAACCATAAATTAAATACATTTAAAATTACTATTATGTGTTACTATAAAAGTAAATATAGTGTATAATGAAAGAAATACTAATACAAACTTACCATTAAAAGTGTCTCAGTCATTACTGTTTGGAGAAAGAATAACAAATATCTTGTTTAAGAAACTCCAATTCATATTTAAGGCTGGCAGAATCCAGGCTACAGGATGAGTCAATTTTCGTGCTCAATCTAATTGTCCAGCTGAGCTAATAGAAGAAGAAATTGAAGGAATGAAACGTATTTATTCAAATGAAAATAAGTGAAGTTATCTTTTAAAAGCAGAGCAAAGTGAAAGTGCTACAGTTAAAATAAAATTTTCGTAAAAGCAGAAATTACTTATCTATACAACTCTTTGGAAGTTGTGTAATTATAACTAGATAATTCAATGTTAGTTCAGTGAACTGCAAACCTGTTCAATAAGTAATTTATTTATTAAAAATAGAATTTAAACACCATTAGTTCATAAAGAAAGCAAAATTAGAATTTGCAAAACTCACCTGAGAAAGTACGGTTATAAACTCTTGTTTAAATTTATAGAGGGTGCTCAAGCTATTGACAGTAAAGTTAAAAGTAAAATTTGAATTCTTTTAGAGGAAAGCAGAACCCCGGCCTTTTTAAAGAAATTTCAAACTTCATTCATTGAGTTTAAATTAATAAGAGCTAGTAAGTTTATGCTCGAAATATTATCATCACTTATGTCATAAAACAAACATCATAGAATTTGATTCTTACATTAAAAGAAAAGTGAATCTTACAAATTATCAATAAAGTTGTTTAATAAAAGGTTTATAGTAAGTTCTTGCGAGATTTTGGGAGTATTACCTGGGTATTCAGCAGATACCGTCTGGTTCCGGCGTGCAAAACCGTTAAAAGCTTTTCGTTTTGTTCAACGGCTCAGTCAGTGGTGTCTTATGTATTTTTTCTTTGTTCTGTGCAGCTACCTAAATAACTTGGAATTCTCTGGCAATGTACAAACCCCACGACCATCTACTCCTGAACTAGTTAGCATTTTTTGGAAGCATTTCACACATTGCCTAAGTAGAATACGTAAACTAGGACTTATCGTAAAACTAGTAAGCTAGTAAACTAATAGGCGGTTTAAAATAAATTTAGTGAAAAAATCTCATGGTATACCCTGGAAAAACCCGCTCGGATGGCTTGACACTGTTTCCCGAATACAGGGACAACAACAACAAATATAGTAGTAAGCGTGATAGTTGTTTTAAACCTATTTGACGGACACATGCACAGGTTACTGTAAAGAAAGTATGCAAATCGTGTAAGAAGTAATTTTTACCCTATTTGTAACAAGAATTTTAACTGAATAAATCCATTACTTCTGGATGTCGAATGTTTCACCTTTTATAGTTTGTTTTTCTATAATTGCAAATGGTTGTAGAAACATTAATATTATGAATATATTATCATGTGTAAGCTTTTATTAGTAGCATTAACATTTGATGTTTCTAAATTGATCTAAAAAAACAGCAAACTGGTGAGCTCTGGGTTAATTGGCAGGTTGCTTTCACAAGTGAGCGAGGAGCTGCAAACAATCAAATATATAAGTACATTTTTCCATGCCCCCGACCCACTCTCTGCGCTAAACCCATGGTCACACAGGATCTTGAATTCGATTTTCCAGTCCTCATTAATGATTTTTCATTTAAAATGAATCCCTAAACGTATCGGTAACGCCTCCTGGGCCCATCTTGCAGAAACTGTAACTTTAGTCTTGTTTATTGTTTCCAGCCTTACTTTGTGGAACTCCATAATCATGAAATAAATTAAGATTAGTAAAAGTTTCACAGTTTTATTAAAATATAACCTGACAATATTGTTTCGACAGCTATGCTGTCATTATCAAAGGTAATATAATTATAATTAATTTAATTTAATTTAATTTAATTATTAATTAATTAAATAGCGACGTGTGAACCACCCAATGACACCTCAAAACAACATTAAATTCTTACATTTTTGCAACAACAAACACAAATTAGACATTTTAGAAGCTTTTGATATACAGACATAAACGCACAGCACTTTTAATGAATGAACAAACTGAGCTTAGTAATTCTCATTTATTAGAAGTGTTAGATATTTAGTTTTTGTTATGTATTGTATCTAGTTACCTATTTTCTGTATGTATTTATCCTTAGCAACGTGTTTGTTTATCAATCTTATCTACCTTTGATAATGACACAAAGTGTCGAAACAATATTGTCAGGTTAAGATATTAATAAAACTTGTGAAATTATAACTAATCTTTGTATTTATATTATATTTCATGTTTGTTTATAATTATATTACCTTTGATAATGACAGCATAGCTGTCGAAACAATATTGTCAGGTTATATTTTAATAAAACTGTGAAACTTTTACTAATCTTTATTTATTTCATGTAACTTTAGTGTTTTTAACGAAAATATAAAATATTGAGGCTCATAGAACAGACAGAAGATATTGTCCAATCAGAACAATATTTTATACGTGAGTTACCTTTATAGGTGGGCAACCTTTTCCGGGTATTAGAAATCGATCAGAAAAAAAATTGAAAAACGACCCACCCTAGTGTGCACTTATACTTATGCCCGTTGCAGCTCCGTAACTAACTCGGGAACTGTTGTTGAGGGCTGTCGTCTAACACTTAGAACCAGAAATCTGACTCGACCTGCTTTTGTACGTCCTCAACGTCCTAGGTGATGTCCGACAGGACTTCCAGTTTCCCTAAAACCGACTGATAACACTTTGGAGAACGCCTAGTCGATGAGCCCCGTCGACTTGCTTCATCCCTCCTTAAAGAAGGCCTACTGCATGGTTCATCTCATGCAACGATATCGGTAATGGCGATAATGGTATCGTTCCATTTTAAATTTGCAATAGCTCAAATTGTAATACTAATAAAAATTTAAACACAAGCACAGTATTGTAAATAAAAATAAAGGTATCAACCCACCAGTTCAACAAAGTATATGCTATAATTTTTTTTTCGATTTGTTTTCACGATCTATGACGTATCTAGTTCATTTGTATAAACAGCTATCTATTCACTTTTGGCTTTTCTTAATCATAAAGCTATTAAGTAAAGAATATTTAGTTTATATAAATAAAATAAATACTACCATTATTTAAAAACTCTTTAGACTTTTCTTGTGTGTGTATTTAAGAATATATATCTTTTTGAGATGTTTTGGTGGATATTTGATTTTTATCTTATTTGGCATAATAACATACAATGTAACAAGTAGTCAACACTCACCAGACAACTGAGATATCCTTTCAAACTGCAGAGTGCAGAGGTGCAGACAAGACACAACAAAAGAACGTAACGTCCCGAGTCCGACACGACCGTAGCCGAACTGACCGCTGATTGAGCAAACGTGTGATCAAAAGCTAACATAGTATATTTGTACTGTAAACCAATTCAGTAAATGAGAATTTGTTACTAAAGGTAATTTATTTCTTAGTGTGTTTTCTCTCAGCAAAATAACTTGTTACAGATACAATTAAAATTGACCGATGCTACAAATTCTACTAGTAATTGCACTTAGCATAATATCATTTTTCACAACAAATTGTTGTAAACCATAAACAATTTGTTGTTTGATAAAAATACTAAAGAAATTTCTTTGCGATGGAAGCTTATTAAATTTTCTGCGATTACAACAAAAACCTTGGTCTATCAACAAAAAGTTATCCAGCAAAGGAAAATTTGTTACCAAAGATAAATCATTTCTTAGTGTGTTATAATTATTTGTTTGTTGAATGTTAGAAATTTCTCTAAAATATTAACTTAATTTTGTTTCGTTTTTAGTTTAAAACATTTGGGTGGAAATTACTAATGAGAATTGTCATCTTGTCCTCTCTGTCATTCAGGTGTATTCTGTAAGCAAATTGTTGAGATTGTTACGCTTGTTATGCTTGATATGCAACAAGCATAACAATTCATGCGTCAAAAACGGTATTCTGTAAGGATTTATTTTGTTCAAGTAATTGATATGGGTTAACAATTTATTGAAATATATATCAATTGTTGGGTAACAATTGCTATGAATAACAATTCACCACTTCGAGATTTTGATGTTAGTTTTTACTTTTAAAACGTATCGTATATGAACGAAAATACTTGGAAATTATTTAAAATATAAGTAATTTTAAAATAAACGCCCGAGGAATTGTTGTCGAAGAAATAATTTTCCTCTTCTAAAAACGTTCAGTGCATTTCGACTTCGTAGGTTGCGGTCAGCGGAACTGTTTGTTGTTATTAGTAGTATTGCTACTAAACGTAAGTAAATTTTTTAATGATTGCCTTTGATTCTTATTACAATAATAATGGATTTGGAAGGAAACGTGTTCCTGGGTAGAGTAGAAGAAGTGGAAGCAGTAAATGAACGGTAAAAATAAATAAATAGTATAGTATAAAAACTTAACCTAACATTCTACACAGAAATCGTATTTGTATATCCCAAGGCAAGTATGGGATAGTAATGACCTTTTCTCTTTGCCTGAACTTTGTCAGATGCATCCGAGGTAGCAAGAAATGATTTATCAAATGATGTTGATTGTAGAAGACAAATAAGAAACAACATATAAATCACTTCTTATAGAACGAGGTAATATTTATTTTATGTGATAAAGTATCGAAACTGTTAGTACATTATTTTTTATTATTATTCTTTAGAAACTGTAGCAAATTGGCTACAGCATCAATAACAGCAGCCCTCTAATCTCTATATGATCTCTTTATGGCAGTAGTATTTTTGCATATGCAGTTGTAGTCCTCTTTGCAGCAGAGAGTAGTGCAGCAATACGACGAATGGTTCTTCGTCGCTTGGAAAGTGCTTCAGTGCCAGCGTTTGCACCCCTGGATCTTTTAGTAACCTAAAATGTCTAACTGGTTACTTGAACATCCTCTAGTTTGACTTTCATCGTGGGAGATTGTACAAGTATGATTTCATTACCTTCCAAAACATCTTGTAAATTTAACGTCTGTTGCAGTAATCACTTCTGCTGATATGTTGACGGAATTGGTGGTTCTAAGAAAAATGGCAAGTTCCACCCTTAAGGTTCGAGCTCTGTTTCTAGTGTTACGTTTATATACATTTTGTAAATTATTATAAATAAACTGTGAAAATGTTGATGTAGTTTTTTTAAATGAAGTGTTGAAGTATTATTTATCTTTAAGTTTAATTTTAATATCTTGGAAGTATTATTTGCTGTCGTCGCTTGATATGTGTATTTTTAGAAATTGTTGCTAAGCAATATTTTCTCTAGATTATAAATTCGGTAAATGAGTTTTTGCCCCCAATTTATTAATGCATAGTAATACTTAGGCATGTATATTTCAAAGTCAATGTTTTAGATAAAAACAAATCACTTATTCAACTTACTTGTTTATTGTTTCCAGCCTTATTTTGTGGAACTCCATAATCATGAAGAATTCGTTATACACTACAATTTGTCCAAAATAGACCACACTCGTCAGCATTAAAAATATCCTCTGATATAAAGCCCTTTGCAAACTCTATAAAACGAATAAGAAAATAACTTACTGTTGCGGGATTAATTTCATTTGATTCACCAACTAAACTCTTCTGGGAAATGTTTCGTTTCTTAAATGATTCGCACCAACCCGACGATGTTTTAAATTAGGCAAATTTGACTGCTGAGCAAATTTTAATGCTACTTCTTGTAACATTGGGCCAGAAAGTCTTGAATTTACACTGCGCATTTTTAAAAACCAATTTAAAGTTAATCGATTTCTTTCACTGTGATTTTCTAAAAACTCTAACACCTTTTGTTTTTCTTGCAAATTTAGTTCTTTGTAAACTTTTTTGAAGTCATATTAATCGCACTAATTAACACAATGGTTTCAATTAACAGATGAAACATGACTGATTTTATAAAACAATTTTAAAACTATCCAAGGGTTACTCTTAAGTCTTAAAACTTGGAAATACCTGAACCCAACTGGTCACTATTGAGGGATTATGATGCATTCTTAGAAATTCTTTTAATGCAATTATAGTTATAACTGTTCTAAGTAATCCCTTGGCTAATTGTCACATTACACAAACATTTTTAAACAAATATTTGAGGTAAACGTGGGCAATGGTCACAAAAGAGAAGTGGTCAGTTTATACAGTATAAATTACATTAAAGTAATGGGATTTTTGCAGGGACTGAAAAAAAGTGGTCAATATGACCAGAGGGTCAGTTTAAACAGGTGGTCAGATTTACAAGTTCTACTGTATATAGTAATCGGTTATAACGTTCAAATATTGAAATATATTATTTTCGTGATAGTGTGAAGAAAAATTAAGTCTTATTTCAAAAAGTGTAGAACAGACTTCACTAATCAAAATGATGTACATGCTTTCAACAACATCTATGAAAATTGCAATTTTGTGCTTTCTTTCCAAAGCGTATGGTTTCTTAGAAACAAGCAAATGTTTTTCTTACCATTACCAAAGCATTACATCAGGTGCTGGCAACCTATGTCCCGCGAGTCACCAAGTGACTCATTTAATAATTTCAAGTGACCCACTTGAGTGCAAATAAAGTATAAATAGGTGCCAACTACTTACCCTAATGGGTAAGCTTTAGTAACTTGTTGCTTTTGTTGAAATACGAAAAAAGAATTCAAGCTCGGATCCTCACCTCTCTTACATAGCGTAGTTCAATAGGGTTTGGGTCATCCAGCGCTAGGTAGTGCTGGCTGTCTCGCAGAATACCGAGACACATGAATGAAAACACAATGCTTGTACTTAATAATTTAAGGATATATAAAAATAAATTATAAAAGATAAACATGAAACCAACACTGAAAAAAATTAAATAATAAATTTAACATTTTGGTTGGATTACAAAGTTGTAGAAATAAACACAGGCGGAATGCAGCGACATTATTCGAAATAAAAATATCCATTGACCCGGAACGTCTCCTTAATAGTTTCATTTTGGTTGATCTTGATCCGCATCCAAAAAAGGTTGCCGACGCCTGCATTACACAATAGACAATATGACAATATTATGCACAATACATAAGTGTGATAATAATTTGCCTGTACCTTGATCAAAAAGGTTCCAAACTGACCTGCTTTATGTAATGCATAAAGTAGTCGAAGTTTATTTCTCGCATAACACACAGTTGGCACACACGCTGGCATAAATCCAACAGCATAAATTACAGCTTGTAAAGCGTTATCTGTGATAGTTGTTAATTGAAATAAAAAATGGCCAAGTAGAAGCTACTTTATAGTTAATTAACTTTTAATGTAAGTAATTCAAAGTTAGATTTGATTTTGACTAGTTTTAGCATTTATACAGAAACTTAATTACAAATTTTTCATACAAACCACAAATTTTAAATGTCACCAGCTTCTGGTATACTTTAAAAGTGAAATTACATACTTCCACGTAATTATTTCTATAAATTGTTGTTTGTGTTCGATAAAAATGTATGTAGAGGTTTAACTACTTAAAATTTAATTTCTTATGAAATTTTTTCAAGTTTTTCTACACTTATAAGTGTTGCCAGTATCTATATAGACTCCGTCAGTATAACTAACATTTCGACTATACTCTTTGAAAATGTATGCGCAAGGCCTACTCTGAATCACAAGTATGCGGAATTCGATAACGTAATTTTAATCGTAATCATCATCGATCTTGCAAGCCGGCCAAGTGTATTTAATTATTAAAAATTGATAATCTGTGGCCCACTAAAATAGCAATTAAAACACAAAACGAACAAACCTTATATAATGCATACCAAACAGCAATACAAATGAACACTTACGAAAATAAACAAACACGACATATAAAAGTAATGGCAAAGAACTTCCACCCTACATGCAATCCAGCAGAAATTAAAATAAATGAATCCGTAGAGAATTTAAAATTATCGAGGCCACACACAATAGAATCAACAAGTAAGGGAGAAAAATAGAGAAATTATAACACCTTTACTATTACTTATGCAATCTTTAAACAACAGAATAATGTATGAATGTTTTTTGTGGGGCACCCGCAATAACTTTATTCACACGTTTCTTCTAAAAGGGAGTAATTGAGATACGCTCAATCAATGCGCTATTGCATAGCAGTTGCTGCCAGTATTCGCTGGTCGGACCGAGGTTCTATCCACCCTCTACTAGCCCACCAAGTTAGTAGAGGAGCGATTAACCCAATACGTGCTCACCCGCCGGAATCCTCCCGTTCTCTTTCATATGGGCCTAAGTTCCTCGTCCAGCATTAGGACTATTACCTCAAACCAGGTTAGGCACATCAGAACCCTCCTGTTCCTAAAGTTATAAGTTTCTTTACCCACCCAGCCTAAGTTGAGGTCACTGTTCGATCGCATCCAATCTCAAATGTGGCGGATCTTGATTTTTAAATGGTTTTGCCACTTCGATCCCCCAGTATAGGCTTGGTGTGCTCCTGTCAGAGCTTCTTTTCGAGGCTACTTCATAAGGCTTATCGAAGTAGCATCCCAGTGTGTACCCGTTTTGGTGAAGTTGTCTTGAACGTGACAGGCTATGTATCTTCACATCAACGCCTGTTAAGAGTAGGTCTCTAGACGATTTCTGGGAATCCGACGACTGGAACTGCACAGCACAACGCCCCTTAAGAGTAGGTTTCTAGACGATTTCTGGGAATCCGACGACTGGAACTGCACAACCAAAGCCGGACCCCCATACTGTCATCTCCGAACGCCGAACTCCATGACTGTAATAAACTTCACTTAATTCTCCTCCATTTGTCTAGGTCAGACATCGGGAAACTAGCTCCATATCAGGCCCTGACGTCAGGTAAGTATCAATACACCCACACCGGACCCTCTTGTTAGCAGAGCTTCCTCTGCAACGTTTTAGAGTCATCGTCGAAAAATACTTGCGTGGAACTCTACCACACATTACATTCCGATTGCGTCATCCGTTACCCAGACAAACCTGGGATTGTGTAGACATCCAGTTCAAAGGATGAATGCCGTGTGGTGCTCTGTCCACAACCTACTCTCGAATACTAGTGCTCCCGACACGTCTAACGACTGCCCAGACCACTTCCTCCTGGGGTAGTCTCGGATTACTAATAGAGTCCGACATTTCTAACGACTGTTTGTCCGTTCCAGTGGCGGCTCGTGCCAATGTTGAGTGGTAGGGCCAACCTCGGCCCAACGTCCTAATATTCCCCTTTTCAATTAAAAGTAAAAATTCATTAAACTCGCCAAAGTCTGAAGTTAGGTGGCAGGTAGTTTTGTATTTTGGTCGGAATTGCACAAATTCAGTTTTAATAGCACGCACACAAAAACGTGAATGTTAAAGTATTAAAAACTTATAAACTGAAACTATTACGTATCTCAAATACCTAAAGTTTTAAATAAAAAGTTACATGCCACTATAATTAAAGTCCATTCTCCGTTCTTTTCGATTTGAAAATCGGCCAATAACTTGTTGATTGAAGTTTTTAATATTATTTTTGAACTCACTATCTAGAAAGCAGTGTTCGACGCACTGTCTAGTCAACCGGGAACACTTGTTTCCCGGTTAAGTAAACCGGGAAACACTCAGTGGTGCCAACTGCCAACCCTTGCAAAATTTAAATACCTTTTTTACTGCAAAATTTCTGCCGAAAAACAATCTGTCACATTTGTCAATTGCAGTCATGACTTGCTTTGGTTTATTTTTTTAAATAAAAGTTGTGAAATCAGATAAAAATTTTATTTGACATTTATAACAATGACTACGTTCGTTTCAAAAAGTATTGTACAATTCTCTTGCGTGAACAATGTTCCCGCGTTCACGCATATGAAGGCCCTCGCTCCCTTCGGTCGCTCGTGCTTCAAAACTGCGTTCACGCGGGAACATTGTGTTCCCGCACTCGTATCGTAAATAACTATTATGAAAGCTTTTTCTGCCGATAACATTCCTAATGTACTTAATCGCCCTTTTTTCATCGAATTTCGTAGAAATCTCTTGATTCGCTTTAACATCGAGAAACATCTTTCTGCTTCAGCCGTTGACATTGGCGTTGTTATTAATACTTCCAAAAGTTTACGCGTTTCTTGAAAAGTATCACGCATTTCTTCCTGCGAAATCAATGATAAAAGAGAAAGAGCCCCTGAAACACATTGCAGTTCTTCTCTTTCGTAAATAACCTGAAGTTCAGTTTTTAACCTATTTTTTTCCAAAAAAAATAAGCACCGACTACTTCAGAAAAAAGGTTTTCGGGATATTTTTTGCCGTAATCTCCAAACTTTTCTAATAAAAATAAATTTGTTGCTAACAGATGTCCAGTAAAACTAAATCTAGTTCTTATTTGTTGTATAATAACATCGCATATTTCAATTGCTTCTCTTTTTTTCTCTAACGGAAACGGTACAAGACTGCGAGATTTCTTTCGGAGAAGTGTTTCATTGACTGAAAACTCTAAATCAATAGTTTCAACGATTTGGTCCATTTGATCTCGTATTTTTTTAATTTCATTTTCAAAATATTGTAAATCTTGTTTAACTTTAACTGAGTCGGTATTTTTTTTCTGCAATTGTTTAAAAATTATTTCCACATGTGGCATTATTTTATGAAAAACTGTTAACCAAAAAATAAAGTCTTTGTTCTGCAGCCGAAGTTTGTAGGCACCAGCTTGTTCAATTGTGGAATCAAACTTAATATGTTCACTGTTTTCTAATGTTTCCATGACATCTATCAGTTCTTTTCTGTATTCATAAACAGTGTTAACTCCTCGAGAATGAAAATTCCATCTGGTCTGTGAGGAACGTAGAACAATTTCATCTAGTACTTTAATTCTTTGAGTAGAAGTTGAGAAAAATGAACAAAGTCTAGGTAAATGTGCGAAGAATACTCGAACTGATTTATTCACTGATGCTGATCAGTATGATGCTGATGCTCAGTATGAGATTCATTCGATGAGCGTAACAATGAACGTAGTTAGCTGATGCGTACTTATCTCTTATAATTTTTTGAACACCATTTAAACCTCCGCTCATAACGGATGCTCCATCATAACTCTGAGCTATTAACTTGTTCGGAGTACCAATAAGTAATGGATCAATTTCTTTTAAAATACAATCCGAAATTGAAGCCGCATCATGCCCTGAAGGATTTACAAAATTCCAAAACATTTCCACTGGATTTCCATCAACAATATATCGTAAAATAATAACAAGTTGAAATTCTCCAAATACGTCGGTAGTTTCATCAACAATAACTGCAACAAATTCGACTGCTTCAATTTCTTTAGCCACTTCGTTATGATAAACGTCAAGCATACATTCTAACAACTCATTTTGAATCATTTTTGAGGTTCCTTTAAACACTGTTGACTTGTTAAAATGATCTTTTAAGTCTTTGTCTAAGTGAGAGCTAAAATTCACTAATTCCCGAAACACTCCCTTATTTTCCGATTCATCGGATTCATCGTGTCCTCTCAAAGCTAATTCCAGTGCACCGCAAAATCAAATACAGTTTTGTTCTATAATTGAGTTTCTACGTGCTGAGTTCAATTGGGTTAAAATATTTGATTTTCCAAGCATAGGAAAACTAAAAACATTGTTCATATGTACCTTCGATTTCTCATGTGCCTTTATTTTTCCCAGATGTGCACTAAGTCTGTAACACCATTGTTCGTCCATGTTATTTCTCCTCCAAATAAAACGCAAGGAAAACAAAAAACGGCTTGCTTTTCATCGCAACCACAACTCCAACTATTTTTCAAGTACATGTTCCGATTAAATTTACGCGTACGAGTTTTAAACCCAGAGACAGCAGAGACAGAAACATTTTGAGTTTTTGAAAGGTTCAAATCCGGCATGGGCCTTCCTAATTGCTTTATTTCGAGTTTTTCCTCGAGGGAATGCGAAGAAAATGGTTTTTTTCGAAAGGTTACTGATGCTGTTCATTTTTGGTAACACAAAAAATACACTCAATAACACAATAACTCGATACAGTAAAAACAGTACATTAAAGTTTAAAAATAACAACTGCCGACGAAACGTAAACAAACGCACCACGCTAGACTAGTAACACTGGCAGCAAATACGAACGCCATGCACTCACACGTCTGGCCCGAACGTTGATGGAAATCGTGCGCATTTCTGATCGTCCCCGCTTACCGCCAGACACCCGCAAAGACCCACACCGTCTGTATTGTGCCGGGCCAGATAAAACTGGCCCGGCACTCGGAGGCAAAAGTATTGGAAAGTAGAAATTCATGAATATCTTCGTTTTACGAAGTAAATTAATAGTTACAATGCTAAAAAAGAATATATTATTTAAAAAAAGAGGAATTTTTACTAATAATTTTGACTGAAATAGAAAATAACAAATAATATGGAAAAATCTTAAGTAAAAAATATTGATTTTCGGTATGTTTATATTTCTTTTTTCAACAACCGTTTAGTGAATGTTTATAAAACTATGCAAAATCGGTTCAATGGAGTTCAAGTTACGTAATTGAAAAATTTGAGACGCTTGGTAGCTTTTCTTCCTGTAATTGAAATGACTTTATTCTATTATGTGAGAGAATCTCCATAAGATCACATGTAAAATTACAGTTACTTTAAATTGCAATAACTTTTAAACGGCTTAGTCAATCGGATTTCACTGTAGTTTTAGCAATAAATGAGGAATATTCTACTAAATTTTTGTTCGTTTTGTTTTTTTGAAAAACTAAGACTTGTCAATGATTTATTTGTGATATTGCTGCCATAATTTGTAATGGTAGGGCCATGGCCCCTTGGCTCTTTATGAGGAGCCGCCACTGGTCCGTTCACCATGTTCTTTTAACAACAGCGATGATATTAGAAAATATATGAAATGAAACATTTGTGTAATAGGAAAATTAAGATTGAAGCTTTACGAAATAACAAATTAATCCCGCAACGCAAAGAATGTCAAAGGTATACATAAACGCAAAAATATTAGAAACGTGAGCTTATATGCGTTAACTGTGCAAGCAAACACTTAACAATTGAGTGTAAGAGTGCTAAACCTGACAAACGTTCAATTTGTCTGACTATATATTCAAAATACAACATTTGTGTAATAGGAAGGTTAAGATTGAAGCGTTAAAAATGCCACAAGTGAATCCCACAATGCAAAAGATGTTAAAGTTATGGACACACAATGCAAAATTGCAAACGTGAACCTATATGCGTTAAATGTGCAAGAAAACACCTAATAGTTGAGAGTAAGAGTGTAAGAGAACTAAAATGAGTAACCTATAGTTTCAAAATGTCTGATTTCAGAGACATATTCAACTAAACAAATCTACATAAAGATAAGGGGTTATCAGATCGATCAAGCAATTCACCCTGATGAATCAAGCAAAAGATGGTAGTGCTATTTTGATAAAAACATCAACCATTATGAAGAATGCAATGTTCGAAGCACCAAGACAAGCAATGATCGCGTTAGTTATTCGGAAAGCGCAAACAAGTAGTGGTCAGGTGACCGCTCAAAACTACGTTCACATAATGATCCGTGACCGCTTAGAGTATACGTTCTAGCGCGCTAAACCCAAAACGGCAATGAAAATGTTTAACACCACAATTAAGTTAGACGTATCATTACCAATAACAAAGCCGACTTTAAAAGAGATGTTTGTCCTACAAATGACATTTTCTACGTCGTAGACGCCCACTACGAGGGCGACACTGAAAATTCTTAGAAAATCAAACAAGAATTAGTTTTAAAAAATTTAAATGATTTTATTGTTTTTCAGAATATTCCCCTTTAACATCAATACATTTTTGCATTCGATGAAACCAGTCCTTAAAGCAATGATACCACTCTTCATGAGACACTTTAGAAACCAGGTTTTTGTAATGTTTCACTGCTTCATCTGATGACGAAAAAGTGATTCCACGCATTTTATCTTTAATTTTAGGAAAGGAAAGGGAAGGTGGAGGGTCTATAATGCTGACTTTTAGGGCAGCCAAATACTCAGTTGTTACTTTTGCTTGCTCATAATGCGACGATGCGTTGTCATGATGTAAGATTATTTTTCCTTTGGGGTGTTTTTCATGAACTTTTTCAAAGATTTGTGGTAAACAGACTTTTGTGTACCAATCGGCAGTAACGGTACATCTATCTTCTAATGCTATAGTAGCAATATGACCCGTTTTAGAAAAAAAACTAGCAATCATCTTCTTACCAGCACTGCGAATTCTTCGAACTTTTGTAGGCTTAGGTTCGGTTCGAAAGACCCATTGAGCCGATTGACTTTTCTTTTGAGGATCATCACAATAAATTCAAGATTCGTCACCAGTGACGATATTCCAAACCAAATTTGAAGTGCCGCCTTGGAATTTTCCAGAGTTTTTCTGCACTATTCAATGCGCTTGTTGTTTTTGATCGGGAGTCAGTTTATGTAGAATCCATCGACAGCAAAGTTTTCTCACTTCTAACTGTTGATGTAAAATGTTTTGTATTTGACTCATACCAATGCCCAATGTCGCTCGAATAAATTCATAAGATGTCTGTCGATCTTCCTCAAGCATTGCTCGAACAGCGGCAATATTTTCATTAGTAACAGCAGTTCTTGGGCGTCCTTCACGAAATTCATCACTAAGAAAAAAACGGTCTCTTTTGAATTCGCTGTACCAATTATAAATAGTTGCCTTAGACGGGGCTTTTTCGCCAAATGCACTTCTAAGCGGATCTTCACATTGTTTAGGCGTTAATGACGATTTAAGATCGTAAAAGATCATAGCCCGGAAATGTTCTCTAGTCAAATTCATTTTTGGGTGAACACACAATCTTTAAATTATGATAATTAAAAAACTATTAAAGCAAATCGAACAAACTAAACAGCAATCAACTCGCAAAACATTAAAAAGTAGCTGTCAACCAAAAACAAATTTCATTCGTTTTTAGAAACATGGCACTCTAGATATTATCAGTGTTCCCCTCGTATAAAATAATTATAGTTTTATTCTCTGAACAGATAAGAAAGATTAATATATAATTCATAATTCAAATTCTGAAGTAATTAAACTTACTCATCACTTTCAGAACTTTCTGATATATAATCCGTGTCTGAACCCGACTTCCCACTGTTAACGGTTATAAATCTTTTTTTTACTAAAATATAGACTTTGTGATTCAGATCCCATATTTGTTGTTCTATTTGTTGAGATTGCTCGACGCTTGTTTGCCAGTTTCTGCAGTAATCTAGGCAATTACTTCCATTAACAAATATTTTATGTCCTTTAACATAAAGGTTTTGTTATTTGCAGCAACGTAATCTTTAATTTGCGCGTGTAACATAAACATTAGTACTGGACGTTTATCCGCATTTCCGCGCATAAATAAACGCCAACAGTTATTAAGCGCGCCCACCAATCGCTTTGCATTTGGTTTGTTTACGCTTTCCGAATAGCCCACGCGACTAAACGTTAGATCAGTGTAAAACAATTTTGAGATATTTCAAAAATATTGTTAAAATTTTTTAAAAATATGTTTAGTGCTTAACTTATCTAACCTTAATAGGTTTTAGACGGAAACAACAAAAAAGATTTGTAGGCGCGGCCGCTTTAATTTTGCACCTCGGCGTAAAGGAACCCGAGAACGGCCCTGAGAGCACGATAGTGTAACGTGTGCAAGTGCTTCAAGAAGCAAAGTCAAATTAAAATGTAGGACATTAGAGTAAGAAGTATAGCTTAAGTTTTATTTAGTTTTAATAGTTTATAGATAAATTAATGGTTGATCTATTAAACCAGTTTCAATAACAAGCGCATACGCGCACTTACAACGAAAATTACATGTAATCTTAAATAACACGTTATCATGTTCTACGTGCTATATTGTAAAAAAAGAGTTCTATAAGAAAGTTTTTGATGATACTAAAAAGCATTATTTGCCAGAATTGAAGCTAGGAATCTAATATAAAAGAAATTAACGTAATAGCAAAGGTTAAGGAACCACTATTTCATTAATTTTTCTTTTCTATTTGTAGCACTGTAACTGTGCTCACAAAAGCACATAACGACCCGTGGTGACCAGTGCAATATTGTCACGCTACTTCTATGACACAAAGCTGCTGTAAAATGCAATAAAACGTTCCGTGACCTACAATTCGATCCTTAGATGCGGCTTGTTTTCTTTTATTTCAGCTAAGGACGTTTTTTGTCATCATTACATAATGCTTGTTGATGTGGTTCTTTAAATATAAATGCTTGTTAATGGCATATTTTTTTCCAACCCTTATTCGAGTTTCGTTTATAGATTTTACAGATTACGTCAGCAAACTATCTTTTCATGCACTCCTTTTAACTTTATTTATCAGGAAAATACTTGCGACACTACAATCAGTTAAGTGGGGTATCTATTTTCATTTAAAATTGTTAAAGCTTTAAATTCTGCGTAAAAATCCCAAAAGCATTATAAGAAAACAAAAGAATGCCAGGCAATAAATTAGCAACTCCTCTGACCCTAATGTCTTAATGTGTTGTCACACCCCTCAGTTGCAACCACAACACCCCTCAGCAAATGTGATGTTGCTGCTATTATTATTATTATTAATAGGAAATGTGTATTGTTGTTGTTATTGATGCAATTATGGTTGTTAGAAATAATGGTTGCTATTGTACGATATTAGCAATAATGATTGCTATTTGATAAAGTTCGGCGAGACCGGTAGCAGTGCGTCAGCGCACGTGCGGCACGAACCGCTGACGACATTATGCTAGATACTTTCAGAAGTTACCGTGCACAATTATTAATCATATCATCATCATATCATACCAACACGTAAATCATATTATAAATATCATATCGACGGTTTAGAGCACACGTATACAGAGCTATTCAATTAAAATGCGATATAATCTATGTTGCATTTTAAAATAATCATCTCAAACTATTGCATTTACTGTATGTTTATGCATAAATCCCGATGAAGCTCTTTCATTTCAATTGAGAATAATTAAATTGATTTTTTTAAAATACAACCGTAAATGAAAATACCATTTAATTGTATAAAAGATGCAAAGGTGTATTTTTTATAACAAACCATGTCTGTAGGTGGTAAAATGACGTATGCATTTGCTACAACCAAGCAATTTAACCTAATGCTTTTACATGATTATTTCCAAATGCAATATAGAATATATTGCATTTTAATTTAATAGCACTGTAGTTTGTCTATTCTTGGACATTTTCAAAGTAAACCTATATTCTGAATAGTATAGGTGATATTTACCTTGTGACCAAATAGGATGTAGTAAATAAACAAAAAAGCGAAAGAAATATAACTTTAATGTCAGTATTTTGTATAAATAGAATTTTGTTTGAAGTGGAAGAAAAATGTTTATTGTAAACAATTTATCAAAATCAACATACTTTATATGAGCCTAAACCACCGGTATGTATATAAAACATCTTTTTAAAAAGAATTTTAAAATGTGTGTAATATAAAATATAAGTCATGGGTAGACGAGTATATAGAACATTAAGGTTTCCTTCTGTACCTTATTTCCTTTAACTCAATCGAGGACTGTCTAGAACTTAACTTATTGCTCTGCTGCTTTCTTATTCTCTATCACACCCTTGGGTTCCATCCAACATGAGTAGATAGCATACAACATTATTTCTTATGTAATTACACATAAATATTCGAATAATTACATAGTAATTGGAAAATTCTGCATTCCCATTGTGCATACCTTTTTTATAATACAAATTGAATTAGTAGGTGTTGTTGATCACTAAAACATTAAGTTATTTTTTTCTTGATCGAAAATACAATAATAGAACCATCAGCTTGTGAAAAAGGAGCAAAATGAAATAATATATTTTCTAAATATTTACAAATAACAATATTTTAGAATTACAAATATAAAATATTACTACTTGCAGTAATAATATTGAAACTGATGCTCTATTTCTTTTATTGAATTTTTTTCTAGGATAAAATTAAAAACTCAAAATACCATAATCAAATTACAATTAATCAAAGATACACTCAAGGTGTATTAACACAAATACTTCGTCAGTCATTATTTAATTAAACACAACAAAAAATAACTTTGTCCGTATCACAGTCACGAACTATATTAAAATACCCCGAAAAGGCAGCTGACTTTCAACTTGATTCTTAACTGAACTTAACTTGGTTCACGGGTAGATTTGCTGCGCCCGTTGCATGAAGGAACATCCGCTATGGATGATAGACGCAAAGCGTGCTGTTGATAGTTCAAGCCTGACTGTCTGGAAGGATAAATTTTTGCATAGCCATTTCTAGTTTTTTTAAGTGATATAATATGCGTTTAACCACTCGATCTAAAATATGACGACAAGCTCAGCCAATAACAACATTGCATAGAATTCTATATTAATTTTAAATGGTGCACTATGGTAATAAAATGGGAACTTGAAACTATAAAAGCTTTCCAGCTTAAATAAATTAGTAGTATTTTGAGCACTTAACTTTAATTCTTTGTATACATGTTTTAATATAAACCAAATTTGTCATTCTTGTAACTGGAATGAATTTTTATGGTTGTAAGAGAGTTTTTATCGGGGTTTTTAATAACTATGCGAGTGTAAACGTGCTTCCAAACAAGATTGTAACCACTAAATTGTAGACGAAATTTTCTACATTCCTAAATATCTCTTCAAATGCCACTGCTTTTTATATTTGACGAGAATACATTTGATCTATTATACAATTTAAAATTTTAACTTTTAAGTTTTTGATAAAGCGGAATAATTCACTTGCATACCGGGGATTAAAAATTTAATGAACACAAAAGAAATAGTTAACACGTTACATTAGATAGCAAACTACCTACTCCTAAAGAGCACAAAACGACCTGAATCTCCGGCAACCAAGTGCACCACCACCGGTCGGCGCGACACATATGGCGACGAACACTCGTCACAGTGATCGGTTCGGTGTTTACTTTCTAAATTAAAAAGTCACCTAATAATGTGAGCTACCTATGTTATTTTGTACCTTATTATAATAAAATAAGGTTTTTTCTCCAAAACGTGTGAAAAACATGACATTTTGTGACTCGATACACAAAGGTACAGATTTACATTTTTGCCGCTGGCCATCAATCTGTTTCCTAGGAAGGCTACGCCGACGGAGGCCTGAAAACAAAAGCTCCTAGAAAAGGCACTTTAGAAGTGGGTTGCGTTTATTAAGTTTTTTAAACGCCCGCAAAAGATTACAATGACATTGAATCAAAATTATAATTTCTCCAATTAAGAATTAAAAGGCAAAAATTTAAAAAAACACCAAACTTAAATAAAAAGAGGCGTATGCGGACTATACAGGATGAAAGATAATGCGACACGTTAATTTTTTTAAGGTGTGATATAAAACATCAAAAGGAACAAAAGAGTCTTATAAAACTTTGTTCTAGAACGTACCACTTTTTCAGAAAAAAATAATAAAGTTGGAAACTTTAATTCATTTCGCAACGTTAATAATAGTAGTTTCATAGGTTTTGTCAGTAGATGCATCTTATCTACCACTACGAAAAACCTTAATAACATTTTTGCGTATGATCAATTGTTTACGCTTAAAATCGGATTCTTCTTGCATTTAAAAATTCATTATACTCAATTAAAAAAACATGGCAACTTTGCAAGGTTTGTAACACAATCTGCTCGACATTTACCTTATGTCGCATAATGTTGAGAAAGTAGTCTGTTGAACTTGAAATAATTTGTTAATAAAGTACGCTTTTGTCTATGCTGCTGTTACTATACCTTACAATTTAATGAACAATCAAATCAAAGCCTGATACACCGCTGTATAATAAATACCATTTTAGGGTGAGATAAGATAAATAATTTGTCAACAAGCTCTTTAAATCATAGGCGTCTGGTATATTTTAGCTAATGAAATTAATTAAAGAAATAATAATTATATAGAACTAACTGAATGTTGTATTAAATTAATTGATGTTTTCAAGAGAAAGGGTATTTTAAGTAAAAAATTTACCAATTTCAGTATCGTAGCCTATTTTTTGCAACACAACCGGTTCATACCTATACCGATTTCACTTAATACATTTTTTTAATATAGCACATACACTTACTCGTAAATAATTTCATTTATTTGATTATGCAAACATACGAGGGTCGTTTTTTCAGCCTCCGATAGGCTATAAATAAAAGACAAATGTATATAAAAAAATCATTTTATTACGAAAAGTTATACTTATGGTATACTTATGGTTACTTTTCGACATACTCACCATAAAGATTGAGGCATTTGTCATATATGTGGACAAGCTTTCCAATACCGTCTTCATAAAATGTTGCCGCCAACGCATTTAAATGAGTTTTGACGTTGTCTTGAAGATTCTCGGTAGTTTATTGTGAAACTTTACGACAAAACTTTGCGGAGAGACGTTCAAAACAAGAAAAGAGAAATGCTGACTTCTGGAATTTGTTCTGATCCATGACAAGCCCGTCCACACAGTGCTGTTGCAACACAACGGCTTTTTGAGCAATTTCAATGAGACATTTTCGATCACCCGACCTACAGTCCCGACCTAGCACCGAGTGACTTACATCTTTTCCCTGAACTGAGGACGTGGCTAAGAGGACAGTATTTAGACAGTAGAACAGTATCAAACTACCGAGGATCTTCAAGACAACGTCAAGACTCATTTAAAATGCGTTGGCGGCAACATTTTATGAAGACAGTATTGGAAAGCTTGTTCACAGATACAACAAATGCCTCAATCTTTATGGTATGTCGAAAAGTAACCATAAGTATACAGAACTTTTAGTAATAAAATGACTTTTTTATATACATTTGTCTTTTATTTATAGCCTATCGGAGGTTGAAAAAAAAACGACCCTCGTATAAATGTATGTCACTTTTGTCACCAATTAAATGCTTAATGAAAAACTAAAAAATACTGAGAAAGTGTAGCATCCAATTACTTTAGAGGAAAAATGCTTGTTGTATTCAATGAACAGTTGGGTTTTCTTAAAACATTTCAAGCAACCTGTTTAAGCGGGTAAAAGCCCAGAATAACGCGGCTATTTTTTTCTTAACTTCTACTTAAGTGTTACATTTGATTTAATAAATTTCACGCATTCCATGAATATACAATAATTGACAACTTACATAAACAGATTTCCACTATTTTGTATTTTAATAGATTATAACTAAAAATTTGCGCAAATACCTTTCTTTATAATAATATAATATAATAGTAATTACTACAACCCATAACCTTAACCAAGGCCCCAGAAGCTATAAGCTTGTGCGGGAGGGAGGGGGCGATTCTTATTATTATGTAGGCCCAATGTGCGGCTGCAGCCGACTTATAGATGGAACAGCGCAAATCCCACATTTGTGTTACAGCTAAGGGAAACTGCAGAAAACCTTAACCAGATCCGCCAGCGCCGGGAGTCGAACCCGGGCCGCTTGGGTGAAACTATGACTATCTAACACTACACTATGACTATCTTACACTATGACACCTAAAACACAATGAAATTTTTAATTATAACCCGATATTAGGGTGTATGTGTTCATCAATCACAAACAAAATGTTACAAAAGTAAAACTCCTACCTTAAGCTGTCGCCGGCAGTTTTTACCAGTAGCGATATGAGTGCTACATGTAATCTGATCTTATCTTACACACAGGTGTTGATCACTCACTGACCAAGATTCTTCATTTAACGTTTTTAAAGATCTTTTCTAATAAAAAACTGTAAAACGTGCTTAGTTTTATAGCAAAGTCAGGGTGCGTCATTGTGTAGTACAGAAATCTACTACAAAATCAACAAAGATGATCCGTTTATTTTGTTTTCTAAAACAAGATCAAGGCCTTCAGCTGTAAAATGCGATTATTTTTAAGCAAAGTTGCCAGATATGGCAATGGTTTTTTCTAAATTACTCGAAAGCTAATTAAGATATAGCAGTGGTAGTCTTTGTTTGTCTTGTTAGACTGCAATTACAAGACAGCAATGCCTTTTAGAGAAGTCATTTGTAGTGTGATATTAATCTTTATTCTACTCCTTATCCAGTAAATTAATATTGATAACAGTCAAAAGCTTCATACACTTCAGCAACATTAATTTGTTCTGCGATAGATTGACAGACCGGATAACTATTTAATTAAAAAGGAAAAATAGATTTCAGCAACGACCTGCCCAATCGCCACATCGCATCGCCACGGCCAGTCCAGTGTAGATCCATTTGAACCTTTAGAAATTTATGTTTCCTAGCTGATTAATCACAACACCTCTTTCATTTTATTTTCCCATAGAGCCTATATGAGTATGTGTAACGTATTTTTATTCTAAAAGGTATTTCAATCCCTTTACTATTATGCTATGCGTCAGGGAATAGATGGAATCGTCAAATAAACCCCGGATATTGATTGTGTTGCATCAAAATTCGCAATATATGTGAATTTTATTCAAGACTTATGAAATATGAAATCTGCAGAAAGCAGAAAATCCCCTATCGGGGAAAAACATTCACTTTCGCAAGATTTATGCAGTCACTTTTCTAAAGCCTGACTGACCAAAGTATAATGTGCTGGAATCATAACACTTGTTATTTATGATGACGATAATGTAGTGTTTGATATACTACATTCATCTGACAGATAGTTATACGAAATGCACAGAAAGTGATTTTCAAAATAAATAATTTGTAAGACGACTTATGAGCCATTATTTTTATTGTTTTGTTATTTTGACTTATAGTTTCGTATTATTCGCATGTTCTTGTTCCAAGTTTGTGTTAATCATATTCTTGTCCCAGTTGGGAGACGATTAGAAAACTGATTGCTTTGTAGATTTCCTATTTCTACAACGTAAAGGGAAAATGTATTAATATTTTGATTAATTTTTTTTAACTTTTGTACAGCGAAACTAATTGACAACTAATTAATTTTTATCTTAAAAATATGTGGCAACCATGACGCTATACTACTGCCCCTGCAGAAATTTTGAAAGCTTCAGCTGACGACCAGATCGTGTAACTGTTATAGGTGCAGCTGCATATAGTTCCAATTTATATTGCTTTGTAAAAATCGTTGGTAACTGCGTTCAAGTGGCTGGCGGAGTATTTTATTTTTTCAAATATACTGTTTTCAATTTGTCTATTGAAATCTTTTTATCTTTACTTTTCTTTGCTTCTAGAGAAGTATTTCATTACTAAAGTTGGTTGGTGGTCCTACGTTTAGAAAAATATTTCATTATTAAAGTATGCTTTAATAATGAAATATTTTTCTAAACGTAAGATAGACCAAGTATGGACCGTCGTCAGATTGATATAAAGCTGGTTTGACAAAGTAATTACAAATAAAAACAGGACTGAAGGAGTTAGGGCCTTTTTTAATAAACGAAGCATGTCAACCCTGATAATAGTCTAGGTTAGTTTTAAAAAGCCTTTAACGAATTAGAATTCGAAGCTCAATTAATTATTGACAGTGACTTGACAGTTCTGACTGGCTTGTACCTTGGTCTGACATTAATGCTGCTAGCATAGTTCGATGCTAGCGTTAAATTATCCCTTTGGATTGTGGATGGTATGATGTCATTTTTATATGTGTTATACCAAACGCACGAGTCAATTTTCTAAATATTTTGTATTTTACTCGTACACTGTCATCCAATTGAATTGATAGTAACTTTCAATGGAATTCCAAATTGAGAGATCCATCCAGAAATTAAATGTGGGGAAGTCGTTTCAGCAGTGGAATTGCTGTAGGCCATCTAGTTAATCTATAGATTGTTGTGAGACAATACCGAATATCCTTAGATAAAGGAATTGGGCCAATAATAGCAACGTATAATGTTTAAAACGTTGAGTTTTCCGATGAATTGATCAAGAGCGCTTTTATTGTGAAGTTGCACTTTGAATTTTTTGACATTCAATGCAATTTTTAACATTTTTTTAAATTTTTTGTCAAAATGATTTTTAAATAAATTACACTCCTGGCTGAGTTACATTATGTATCTTTCAGAGAATGGCTCCAAGAAAATGTTAGGGAATAAAAGGTCACATGCGAACATCAGAAGCATTAAAATAAATCTTCGTTTTCACGTTAGGACACTGAATTAAGTAGTTCCATTGTAATATTTGAAGAGGGATTGAGACAAGATTACTTACACCAATATTAGATAAAATAAGCAACTAGTTTTGGTTGCTTAATGGTCGTTTAATTCTTAACGGCCAGATGATCGCATCTGTCATTATTAGACTGAGCTCGGAGCTTCACGACTTTTTCGATAGCTATGCTGCTGATTAAGCCGGATTCGGATTATAAAGAAACCAGTCACGACTATCTCTGTCAGTAGCTGCCTAGTCACCGGTTTACAGGAGACCTTGATGACAGGTAGTTGCCTGGTAATAAGACAAAGCTACCTTACTCCTCTGGACTTTACTGGTCAGCTAGGCTCCTCGTTGTGAGAGTCGCGGGGTAAAATACATATAAATAGTTCGCCTGACCTTAAGTGTGTTTGGCGCATTCGGAGCAGATACCAGTACGACAAAGCCGAGTAAGATTATCTCGGACACCAGCATAAAGCGAATATATAGTCTCTCACATCTAAGACCTTCTTCACATCTAAGTCTTACCTTCGCGGTAACCGCTAAATCTCTATTTTCAGGTAGAGGCGGATGGGACTCGCTAACGCACACCATGGTAATTAGTACGTTGACTAGGTAAACTGTCCAAGCCCAGCCCAGTTAGGGGTAAAGTTGGGGCCCAATGTAAAGTTGGCATGATAAACTAGGAATACATGAATTCCCAAGAGGAGGTAAATCCTGACAGGCGATAACATAAATAGCTTCGGTACTAGTCTGCAGAGGTGGTAGAGGCGGTATAGCAACCTCACTTTTACCAGTAACAACTAGCAACACTCACATAAGTCAGTGACGCAGTAATTGAGCGTATCTTAATTTGTGATACAAAAGGTGGTCGTCGTGACAGTAAGTTTTAAAGGCAGATATACCAAGTAAATGTGCTATACACTAATGCTGATTTTAATACTACAGACCAGAGTTTATCAAAATTGTAATAAATTTTAAAATTTACCCCACGGTGGACTGTCAATTGTAACAAACGCTTTTTACTTACTCTAAGTTAAAATACTAAACGTCTCACCTTTAGACATTAACTGTAACATCACTAAAGCTTACTAAAAATTCACTGAAAGCAAAGAACGATACTTACTGTACTTACTTATGCACTGACGGAAATCTCTTTCTGTTGACAAATTATCATTCAGGGGGGTAGGTAGGTACTGGTTTCTTATGAAATATAATATAAATACAAAGATTAGTTAAAGTTTTACAAGTTTTATTAATATCTTAACCTGACAATATTGTTTCGACACTTTGTGTCATTATCAAAGGTAGATAAGATTGATAAACAAACACGTTGCTAAGGATAAATACATATAGAAAATAGGTAACTAGATACAATACATAACAAAAACTAAATATCTAACACTTCTAATAAAGGAGAATTACTAAGCTCAGTTTGTTCATTCATTAAAGGTATTGTGCGTTTATGTCTGTATATTTCAAAAGCTTCTAAAATGTCTAATTTGTGTTTGTTGTTGCAAAAATGTAAGAATTTAATGTTGTTTTGAGGTGTCATTGGGTGGTTCTGTTCCAAAATGTTGCTTCCGAATATAGAAAACTTTTTTATATTGATGATGTTGTATTTCTCAGGTTTCCTCCTTTCAGTAGTGTGTAACAACTCTCTTATATGCGCGCTCCCTTAAGACACACACTATATCCTCAACCGTTACATGATTAATATATTCTGGTAAACAAATGTCCCGATATAGGGCGTTTAGTCAGAAGTAGCCAGCAGTAGTCTCTGAAGAGTTGCCAATACTATATAAATATTTAATTGACTTTTGAAACGTACAACAAAATTATTAATAAATTGTTTTGATATCTGATTACTCCTTTTTATTTAGGTTATAACTTTAGTTATATTGGTTATTATGATGAATATAAACTGAAATCCACAACTAGTGAGGTAGAGACATGAAACTCTTGCAGGGCGTGGTTCATAGGTTCTTTAAGCAGGAAATATCTTATCCAATAGTCATCAGTTTACACAAAACTTACCTTTAGTTTCGCAAGTACAAAAGCTTATTTAAATCATTATTATAAATAAATAGAATTAAGTCTCAGAGAAGTTAAACATTTATATTGAGATTCAAGAACGAACAACAAATTACTACACAGTATAAAGAATCGACAAAAGTTATTTCTACTAAATTTGTTCCTAGTGAACTAAAAATCTAAATGGTACCTCAGCCGGCTGTAACAAGCTAAATTAATAATAACACACCTTTACTATTAGTTCCTGAAAAATGTTTGTATTTTAGTAATCTCTTAATTCAATAGCAAAGTGTTATAACGTTTAACGATAATTCTTTTTGACATTTATATAAATTATATTGTTTAAAATTATAGTTGATTTTTGTAGTTATAATTTAGGATGTATCTTATCCAAAACTACGACAAAATAGAGGACCTTGTGTCCCAACAAGTACTTTATTTAATTAACCAAACAAGTCAATGTAATCGTCACTTATTACTTGAAACATAAACACCAACAGCTTATATGTTATGATAATAACAAACTTTTTCCTTACTGATGGCGATTCGATTAGTTCCTTTAATTACTTGCTCGAGTTTAATTCTCATTGTCATTATACTGAATAACTTTTTCTTGAAATCATTACAACCAATAATCAACTTTTCTTGAATCTTCAAAACTTTATAACAATAACAACTTATAACCTTCCTTGATGAAAGATCTGCTAATTTTTCTTCTTGGAAAGCTGTTTTAATAACTTTCTGAATTATATACAAGCTCTAAATTACATTTGCTTGAATTGAACATTAAAACATTTTTCATTGATTATTATGAATTATCAACCAATTAATAACTTTTTTGAACTATGTAGACCAATAGCTTTTTTGCATTATCAATAATTAATAATATTTTTCATATTATCAAAATCAATAACTTTTTTCCATTGATTAATCAAATTAAAAATTTGATCAAATAACTCTTTTGAATTATCAAAAGCAGAAAACTTTTTTCGTATCAATCAAATCAAAATTCTTTAAATAAAAATAATTATTAAGTTTTTTTTGTCACATTAGTCAAATCAAAAAATTAATTTGATTTTTTATTTTTATAACTTTTGTTTTCATTCATAGCAACCAATGCAAACAAAAAACAATAGAGTACATGGGTACATTTTCTTTTTAGACATTTTCTTTGAAATAAAACTTTTGAAACACCCAAAATCCTGCTGACCTGTATTTCTTCTTACTCTTGAATCTTGATTCTTAGGTTTTCCTTTAGGCGGTAAATGCATAAATACTGGTGTAAACATTGAAAAAGCGTCATATTCTTCCTCACCACCAACAACAGTAACAAAAAGTGCCTTTGAATAAGCTTGATTATACCTAAACGAATTAGCCAATATCAGGAATTCTTCAAGGGCATGTTTGCACCCCATACGCTGCCGTTGCTTGACCATTGCTGTAAACATGATTATTACCGCATAATTTCTAGGTGCAGGTTTGATATAATCACGAAATGTATTACCATTAAGTTTAAACACCTCTTTTTTCTTGGCTATTCCTGTAAACCGTTGTACTATTTCAGCCATCGAGAGACCCTGTCTTCGTCCTTGACCGTTAACATGATATACAAGAAATATCGAGCACAACGAAAATAAATAACAAACTAAAGAATTCATGATAATCTTTGAACACGCACCGGTATTTATTTAACAAGCATCAGCACAAACAAACACTCAGTCGATGAAATCGTCATTTAGTTATTTCGCAGTTTTACCAACACGCATTTTTACATGGTTACCAATCCATTTTCTCCTCCAGTGACGTAGTTGATACCAATTTTTTCATCAGTGGCCTAGGCCGTACCGCCACAAGTGTTCGTTTAATTTTAGGATAATAAACACTATTAAATCTATAATATATTTTATTTAATACTTGTTATTATGATTGAAATAGAAAATGAATTTTGAGTTATTCTGGGGACTGGTGGCAACCAACTGCCTACAAAAGTGATCTATACAATAAAAGAAAGTTATTATTAACTAGTTTACATTTCAATGTTCATTAAGGAAATTTACTATTATCGTCTGTAAATTACAATATTATTTCAAAGTTAATATCAATTATGTTTATCTAGCATTAAATGGAAATTCTGTGATTCATTGTATGACAATAATAAATAGTTTTTAAATAGGTCAATGATAAACAAATTATAATTGATTGTAAATGAAATGAACTCATGATTAAATGCTATAATAGGCAAACAGGTGATATATGTAATGCTAATCTATATGAAATATGAATGTTAATAATATTAATAGAAATTAATAAAACAGTATAATAATTGTAACTACGGAAATAGTGAGTATCTAACAATGAACTAATAATCGCTTCTGTATACTCTCTAAATGGGTTACCTGTATTAATATTTATCTAGTTAAACAAAAGACGTCAGTTAGATATCTCATGTTTATGAGCATTTATGTTTATTGCGGGACTGCCGAGGTAATTGTACGCAATTACTATAAGTGTAGTTACTTCGTTTATTGCTTTGATATTACTGTTAGTTACGGTTTACATTAGCACATTCAATGTTGCTGATTGTTTACGCAATAGTTAGTTTGCGTGCTTCAATTTGCTAAAGGTAAATAAAGAGTCCACCCCATCATTGAAGTCACCTTGACTACCTACTATTATTACTATTATTATGTCAACAGCATCCGGGTAGTTTATGTACTTAAAGCTACAAGTAATATGTAATAATGCTTGCATATACAATACATGTTGTTGTAATTAAGGTAATGAATTACGTTACACTATCTCGAGATAGTTGTACATGTCTGCAACATATTCGCCTTGTAGATGTAGGTGAAATCATGCAGTTTGAAGTATATAAATATAAGTATGTCTTCAATTATATATTATCACTGTACAACAAAATTGGACTTTAAAGAAATTTCCAGGTTCTAATACACTTTTTCTAGAAGTTTTTAAGATGCAGATCATGAATCTGCTATTGGTTTTTTCGGGTCGGGTCAAATTTTAGTTATATTCCAATTTGTTTTCAAATAAAACTCGTTTTTAAATGTACGAGAAGGGTAGTTTAACAACACCCTGTATAGCTACATGTATCTGCAGGTACATGTACAACATCATACCTATACTTGTCTTAGTAGATGTGATTTGAAGGTTTATCTACAAATATATACTAAATATCTGATACAATACTCTTGCCTGAACTTCCAGATTCATGTTTTGTGTTAAAAGTGTGTAACTACCATATTTAACAATTTCTTTACTCCTGTTCCCAAAGGTGTCCCAAAATGAAACTTACACCAAAAATAGTCTAAACTTAGCTGTATAACATACTGTATTTAAAAAAAGAGGGCACGCTTTCTTAAATATTCAAGGTCAATAGTCACATCGTGTGACCTTGGAATGCAGAATTCAATATTTTTTTATACACAATTTTTTTATGAAAACTATGCTTTTTAGCTTTAAAACAAGCCTAAAATAAAAGTTCTACTACGATTAGAAGCATAGTTATGAATTGTTTTTGTTCACCTTGTAAGCATAAATTTTACATTTTTGTATCATATTTGCAACCCCGCTGTATGAATACCTCACTGAGGGCTATAATTTTACATACGTAAGCTACTTGATGTCCTCTACCATCCTACTAAATTTCACGAGAAATCTTAGATGGTCGGGTTGAAAAGTTCATTCTTTTGGTGATGATTTTGCACGGAATGACCCGAATGACGTCGAAACAACAGTATTTGACCTGACCCGAAAAAAAAAATAACAGATTCGTGATCTTCGTACCAAAAAGCTGTAGAAAAACCATATGAAAACCTGGAAATTTTGTTTGTGTTGTACCGTATTATTTATATAAGGGTCACGTATATTCCAAGTGAACTTAATACCGAGTTAATCTAAGTACTACTTTTAAATTACATACTAATTTAAATGGCAAACTAATATTCACCTGTACACTTGTAAATGTACTAAGAAATGTTACTCTTTCTTGGGATCCCTGTAGTGCTTCCAATATTTCATTTTTAATATTATTTCACTTTTTTATTTAAAAGTCGTAAAATTTAATTTCTGAAAATATAAGGCTAAGCTTAGAACAAGAGAGCAATTATGTCATTTTACCACGAAAACAAAAACCATAAACATTTATAATAGTGATTTATGACACTATTTTCCACATATGAGCACATGTTTTCAAATGAAACTCTTCATCGTCTTCCTACACCGTTACGCATCCCTATACTTACACTAACATTTTGTGCATTATTTATCATTATATAGCACTTTATATCACTAAATAGAACAAATTTTCTTTTTTATAACACTACTTTAAGGAAACATGCGCAACTCGTCATTAAAATGAAAAATTATTATTATGAAAACGTATTTGCTTTTGAATAGCAAAAAAATGTACGGCGTATTGTATACAGTTCAATTATACAAAAAACAAATATAAGGGATATATAATAAGAGGTATAAGAAAGTAGTATATTATATTAAAATCTAAAAAATATGTCATTCCATGCTAAATAAACTAGTGAACAATTAATTTTCAACCGTTTTCTTTTAGATTATCACAATTTTTGATGTAACTGTGGAGTTTCAGATTTTTTAGATATGCGATTTTTCTGGATATTGAGTAATCTTGGGTATTGGGTAATAGTAATGTTGAATTTTTTGTTTACTATGATCACATGATTGCTCAATTCTGAAATTTTGCACAGATGCTTACGAAAGGTTTAAAAATTTATTTTTGAGATTTTTATAATCAAAGATTTTGAAAAAATAAATAAAAAAAATATTTTTCTGTCAATGTAATCATGATTTATATCATAAGAAAGCCCTTAAAGAGGAGCTTTAAGATAAACCCAAGATGAAACTTTCTAGTTCAAATAAATATTGAGATATAGCGTGAACCAATAATTCAATTTTTAGAGAACATCAACTCTAGAAGATATCGCGAAGACATTTAATGACGTTTTAGAGGAAGTACATGATGATGAGTTTAAATAAAACCATTTTAGCAAGTTGTTGAAATTTTGCACTGTTCAGTAGTAACACCGGGATATATTCAACTGTTTTTTGATAATCGCATCATATTCCAGTCGTCCGATTTAACGGCTTGCGATTATTATACTTGTCACACCAGTCAATGAAGTGTTTTGAAGAAGCTGAACATTTTAGCAAATGCTACAGAATGTCACAAACACGTTACGATCAAAGGTCGTAATCACGCTTTTTTAACGAGAACCTTGAAAATCAAAGTCAATTGTCTCATTGCAGAACAAAAGGTTATAGGAGTTGTTTCCTTCTATAATAAAAAGCTATCCAATCACAAATAAAATTCCCGCTCTCAATAAAACACAGAATTTAATATGATATCTATACCCCCGAAACTTAGGGGAACATTTATTGAAAAGCAATCGAGAAAGAAAGGAAGCAATCATTTTCCAGATATCTCAATTATTCTACATGGTTGAGAACAATTTGACATTCTATTTGAATTGTTTTGAGTGTGATGCCACTTATTATTTAATATTTCCTTACATTGCTTAAATTACATAGTATACTAAATAATAATAATTAATCCACGTTTCTACGTTTTCGACTAATACATTAACAATAAAAAACCTTGCGAAACGTTTGCAACCGTTGTATAATACAGTAGGGTGCAACGAAAAACAAATTTCCGATATCTATATATCTCAGGGCTGAATTAGTAAGGTTCTCTCTAAAAACTCTCCAGTTATTATTATTTTATTTTGGTCAACATCTTTAGTTTCTACATAGCGCCCTTAAATTGGAAATACGTGTTTTAAGCACTTTTACGTTGAAATCATGATTTCAATCAATTGAATTAGAAGCTTCGGTCTAAAATTAGTAGTAATATATATCATATAATATTTCTGATCCTCCGCATACCTCAACCCCTCTTAGAAGTTTCCTGGTAAGTGGTAAAATCGATTCAATTAAAAAATAGTTATTCCTTCCTTATAAGGCTGGTTCCCTAACAAATTGCCTAAGTTGCTACAATTTATATTGTTATACTTTTACATCTTTTTAATCAAATCAAAGCCCACGTATGTTGATAAGTGTCTTTATAAATATTTTATATTTATATCTGTGTCTGTCTATTATGGTTGACGGTCTGGTCTTGACATCTGTAGAGATCAGAATCTTGCCGTTTATTGCGTTTGGTTGTCTATAGGTGTCGCGAGTTACATATAGCTCTAATTTCCATTACATTAAGTCACTTTTTACTTAAACTACCTATATATATTTTATGCAGTCTAATATGCTGCAATTTATTCTCATAATATTCCATTTAATGTAACTGTTAAGTCAGCTCTGGAGTGCCAAGGTCTTCTCGACCCAGAGCACAATCTAAATATAGCCACGTTTATAAGGTAACGTTCGCTATGCATTTCTGATAAGAACCGTTTAGCATACTAATGGCTCATTTGCACCCACGAACATTCCTGGAATACTGTGGAAGTCAAACCAAGGGCAGCATCAAACAAACAAACAAACCCACACCCTGGAAGTACCATCTATAAATGCAGGTTCGAGCTGTAACCTTGCTAGAAATAATACGTCAACGAGTAGTAACGCACAAGACCACCGAGCCAGCGATAAGTAAAGTGTTTGTAAGACGTAGTCAAATTTGTCGACTTAGACATATTTGTGTATCAATAAATACTGTTATTAAATTCTGGCCTCCAAATTTTATTATATTTCTCGCGTTTAATATCTTCGGAATTAATGTCATTCAGGGTTTGTTATTTTGAAGTTTCATTGCTTTTCGAGTCCAACACTGTAACAATTTTGCCTGAAAACTAATATAAATTTCATAGATATATGGCACATATTTTCTGAAAAAAAAAATTATTTGATTTGCTTTTAACGAAATTATTCCTAAAAATGGAGTCAGAGGGCTCTAGGAAAAAATTGATAGTTAGAGATAGATATATTATAGATAGAAATGATATTGCGATGATCTTTTAAAAAATAATAATAAGAAGGTGTTATTTAAAATATTG
The DNA here is from genome assembly GCA_929113105.1 of Agrypnus murinus. Classification (NCBI taxonomy): domain Eukaryota; kingdom Metazoa; phylum Arthropoda; class Insecta; order Coleoptera; family Elateridae; genus Agrypnus; species Agrypnus murinus. Next base: position 146,613,557 of record OV816029.1, on the reverse strand, counting down.
AAATAAATAAAGATTAATAAAAGTTTCACAGTATTTATTAAGTTATAACCTGACAATATTGTTTCGACAGCTAAGCTGTCATTATCAAAGGTAATATAAATATAAACAAACACATCGCTAAGGTAAATACAAAAATAGGTAACTAGATAAAAGATAAAAATAACCAGCATTAAATATTTAACACTTCCAGTAACGGAGAATTACTGAGCTTAATAATAAGTAAAGCTAGAGACAATAAACAAAAAAAATTTAACTATTAATTCCTTTTTATAATAATCCCAGGGTCTTGTAATCTATATGTTGTTTTATTTTATCTATTTTGAGACTTTTAACTATGAATGAGTCTTTAACTGCGATCTTTGATTAAGAACTCATTTTTATTCAATAATAATTTTATACGGCGCGGCGGGATCGCCAGTAGCTTTATTTTAATGAGATTTTATCATGTGAAAGTTTAAAAGTGACTGTTCAAAAATAGTTGACAGATGAATTGCCATCACTTCAAACGACTCTATAAATGAATATAATAAAACCAATTAAATAAGTGTTAGATTTATTTCTTTTGTATATAAATTTTATTTATTTGATTTATTCTTTCAGATCATACAGCAATTTACTTACAGTTTTTACAGTGATCTGAGTTTCGGGGTAAGCATTCACTTTTATAATAACCCTTCTCTGAAGCAACACTGTTAAAACCTTTACATAGTAAAATAAAAGCACTAAACCTTTTTCTTTCTTTGTTATTTAAAACACTTTTTCATAACACAAACCTGGTGAACTTAGATGTGTTTTTCTTTCTTCTATCCTTTCAGGTTCTGCCTGCGGCGAGTATAATTGAGTCACCATCACCTTCGCTGACGACACCCTGCAACTCATCCTCCAGCCTCGATGTCTGGGAGTTGCTGAAACGTGTAGGTAACTTTGCCGAAAAATCTATTTTACCTTCCGACTTCAACTTGTATTGTTAACCTTAAACTTCTATTCCTTCTTTTTAGTTTACTGATACATCGCGCTCATCGATGGATTTACTTTTAGCTTACCTCGATGTAGGTACGTCTCCCATACCTTGGAACTATTAGTATGTTTAGAAATTCTAGGAAATTTTTCTTCTTTATTTTACTTTCTTCTTGTATTATGATACTAATTAATACTAGGAGACTGTTTATATAATGGTTTAACATTTATTTTTGCTTTTATAACACGTTTTAAGTGGATACATAAATTTTACATCTTGAATTTTTTTGTATATTTTGTTAATAATTTTTATTTACTTTAAAGACCAATATAATTTAAATCTCTTCTATTATCTCAATATAAATCAACCTTGGTTATTATTTGGGTAATGCCCATTTATTCTCATTGCAATTATTGATCAAATCTTATCATGTTTATTAATTGTTATTAAATCACATGTTCATTGTCATTTTCTTATTGGTACTAATTACAGTTTCTTTTTCAGAATTAAACTGCAAGTGAACTTCTCCTATTTCTAAACAGTTCGTTTATTTGAATTGCAATCTTGTATACATACCAAAATCAATAAATCTCCACTTATCCTGAATCCTTTTGTGATAATTTAATTTATGTGTTTAAACAACGAGATTTTAATACACTTTTAATGATTGATAGTCATATAGTTAATTTCTTCTATAGACATACGGTATGCTTTTATACACCTAATTATTTTTAAAAGAGAAATTTAAAAGTACTTATATTATTGCATAAAAGAAAACAAAAAATCTAGTATGCTATGCTATACTATGCAGTGTTATTATGAAAAGTTCAAAATAAACGAGGAGATCATTGTTATTTCAAGAGCTGTTCCATTTAAACAGCCGTTGATAAATGAATACCTACATTAAATGTAAGAAATGTAGTAATGGAAATTAAAACGACCGAGACCCAACATTTACCAAGTGCAGATGTTCACGTAATATTTATAAGATTATAGGGAATATTTATGGAGTTTAAATTGCCTTATGAATATTCAACAGATTTATTTTGTGTTTACCTGAAGTTGAACCAACTTCAACAATAGTTGATATACAAAAGAGCGTTAATAATTTATCTAAGTAGTTTATGCTATAGAGCGACAAATTATTGTTTAACTAAACATTGTATGAAACATAAACACTAATCTAACGGTTCTACATTGTATCAGGTATTTGCTGTATACCGATAAGGGAGTTCAGAAAAGTGTTTTATAAAGATATGTAGTTATTGTATATATTAGTTTTAAGAAAAACTATTGTATTTAAATGTTTCCATAAATTATGTAGAATGTCCTGTGCACGTGTTTCGGTTTGTTAGACCCTTTTCAAGAGATACTCGTAAGCTTCTAAGTAACTCTTGTATTTATGTATAGTAGGGTAATGACTTTTTGACTTTTTTTCTCAAAAATTATTTCCTGTAGCACGAATGAATGAACGTTTGCCCATTAATGACTAAAATGATTTATTCCAGTGAAATATTGAAAAAAATCAGGCACAAACCACTTTGAAATGTTATGTAGACAGTGACGTCACGTTGACGTCATCGCTCGGAAAGCTTCTGTAGAGTTCTAAAATTTTCTTCAGTTTTTTCGCAGTGTGGCAAAAACTGGTATATAAGCAGAGATGCTCAAAGCGTGTAGTTCAGTTTTAATTGGCTTAATTCGGTGTCAACATTATTATTGCCGTATTATAACTATTGCACATTTTCCGGAGTTTCCTTAATTTGTTACGAATTTAATATTTACGTTAAGGCCTTTTCTATTTGTTGCTGAGTAGAATACAACATGTCATTCAGAGCTCTTCTAGCACGGAGAAGAACAAAGAAACCTGGACAAAGAACCTAGTCCAGTTTTAAGCGCCATCAAGAAGAGGCAACGTGGCAGTTTATGAAACACCCTTGTATGAACGGAGTGGCATGCCCTTGAAAAACCACGTCATTGGACGCTTCAAATTTCTTGAATCCACTACTAAAGAACGGAGAGAAAGAATCGGTATAATTGCTGTGAAACTTAAAGCCCTATGGAGCAAAACATTGAACTTCCTGTATGTATGTGATCAAGTCACTTGGACAAAACTAAAAACCTTCTGAAAGACTATGAGCGCTGCAGAAAGAAACAAAACTTTGATTCATTGAATGAACTGTTTGACGTGACCAAGGTGAAAGGCGAATGAATGTGCAAAGAGGATGAGAACCTCTACAAACTGCCAGCCTTGAGAGCAAAGGCCAAACCGCTAGTGCGAAGACCATCCACTCATCCAAGCGAAAGAAGTAAATGTGTCCACACTGACCAGCTCAGCGCCACCTGTTTGTTCCGAAAGAAGCACCGACTTATCCGACAAAAGCAAAGACAGTCCTTGGGAGGATGAGAATGCAGTATTAACGAGCACAAGGAAGCATAACCCAACAGGCGTTGCAAGACGCCTTGTTACAAGCTCAAATCTGTCGTCCCACGGAGCAGCAAAGGTGTGCCGCCAGCTTTCTGGTGAGGGCATTGAAATCCCAACCCCATGTCAGTCAGCAATCCACAAGACTATCTTCACGGGAGCTACTCAATTGAAGAAGCACTTGGTGAGCACACTTCATCTGGAGAAGTGAAGCATACACTTTGACGGCAAACACATTGAGGGCTTTGAATATCACGCCGTGGTCCTCAAGAATGAAGCAAAAGAAATTAAGTTGACTGCTCTCAAATTGAAGGATGGAAAAGCTGCAACAATCGTAGAAGGACTCCAGGATGTGTTAGAGAAGTTCAACCTGTGGGGATCAACTGTGATGATTGTTGCCGACACAACAAGCGTAAATACTGCCAAGAAGACAGGCGTTGTTGTTTGGTTGCAGCAAATGTTCGAAGAGAAAAGTCACCCCAAACCCAAGCTCATCAACTACTATCACCACGTACTGGATCGCATTCTTCGCGTTGTCATGAACGATGAGCTCCATGGGTCGATTAAATTACCAAACATCGAGTACTTCTTTGTGCAGGATTTGATGAGCAATTATGATAAATTGAAAGCAGCCTTCAGCAACGGTAAAACTGAGATCAAAGAAACAAGCGACATGAAGTTTCTCTACCACCTCACGCGTGTCTTCCGTCATTTTACTGAGAGGAATGAGATCCCCTTCGTGAAGTTTCAAAAGATCCTGAACATCAGCAATGCACGCTGGAACTCTCGTGCCATTCTAGCCCTTCTTGCGTTTATTCTGATGCCTGAAACCCGGAGCAGGCTGCGTAAAATCTGTTCATTAATTTCTTACTTATGGGCTGACCATTGGTTCAGCAGCCAATTGTTCCGCGCTGAAGATTTTGATGAACTATCTGCTGCTCTGAATGAATACCCAAAAGGTATCAAATGCTTGAAAACAGATGAACCTCCAATCAACATTGCCCGAAGCAACCAGTGCTGTGAGTGTACGATCAAAGTTATGCAAGACTTGCACGACTCCTACCGCAACAAGAACAACCTCCCACTGAGATTCATCCTGTCCAATGACATTATCGTGAATAATTGACTTCCTTGTGTCTTTGATGACCCTATATAATGTTGTATATACGTGTCTCTAAATCTTGTGTTCAATTTTCTATCTGATTACAGTGACTTCAAGAACTGGGCAAAAACGCTGATAATTAAAATATTTCAAATCATTTTGTGCGTGATGTTTTTTTATCAAATCACCTTGAAAGTAAGATTTTATCTAATCTTTAATGAAAGATCACCAAATTATGATACAGGGAAACGAGGTTGTAAAAAAGTCATCACCCTAAATGCTAGGCATTAATGTTATTTGGATTAGAAGAAATTTTTAAAATACTTTTCTTAAATAATAATTAATGATAGCCAAACAACATATCTAGGTGTCGCAACAGCAGACATCAACTCCACATGCTTAATTGTATGGATGCAATAGGATGCAACTTTGAAATTCAATAAAAATTCTTGTAGTGTTCTGAAAATTGCACTATTGCTTTTCAGTTCATAAAGCCAGACATAAAACGAGCTGCTGCAATTAAGCGTAGTTTTGACGGAAAGTATGAACAATTTTTGAGCAACTGTTCAACGAAGCCAAGAAGTTAAGATGACTACTAAGAATACGCCCAATTCTGAGCAACGCGAGTAATTTCGGTCCGCAGTCTAAAATAAAAAACCCAAATCAAAATAAAACAAAACAAACTAAAATTACTAAAGTCTGACAATTAAATGAACAAATTAGTCATCCGCGTGATCACCACCTGTATAAAGAGTACACGTTGTTAGAAATGTCATGAAAAGTTAATACATGTACGATGTAGATATGTGTATATTTGTTTAAAATAAAAAATGTGTAAAAGATGAATAAAGCAGATTACAGGTAGAAAATTGCGTTGTTAACATGTAGTTAATTACTGTGTTCTGGATTCATTCTCACAAAATTCCTTAATTCGAATATTCATCAATTCGAAATTTTTAACTCTCTTCGACTTCAAATTAACGAGTTTCTACTGTATTTCATGTATTTGAGTTTACCTGAAAGTGGAAAGTGCAATTATTCTCCCGCACACGGCCTCCTCGATTTGAGAGACGAAAGCCTCTTACACGGTCGTTCATGCCTTTAATTGCTTGTATGTTTTTAAAATAGCGCTTAGTTCAATATCAGAACTACGCCACTGTTAAAGTAAAGAGTACGCACTAGCGCCTTCTATAACAAATTTAATGGTTTTTCATTTCCTTTCCTTGCAACTCACACATTTTCCTGGTAAACAAATTATTTTAACTTATAAAATCTTACAAATAAAATACTAAAAATTGTCTAACGATACTTACTGTGCAAGATATAGCTCCGACTGAGATCCAGTTTCCAAAGCATATCTTTATAGTGCAAGCAGGAATTAGCAAAACATTTTGGGAGCCACACATCTGATTTTTTTAAGTCCGGAAGTGAACCAGACGGAAACCGACTTCCGTTATATTATGATAAGTTAATGTCTAAAAGTTTCTCCCAAGTAGAGTTAACTTTACTATTTTCTTGTTACTTTTTGTATGACTAAATCAGTTGGTTGTGCCATATATAACATTCAAGTTCCATCATTTTTAAACAAAGTATTTAGTGAAAAATGAATAAAAGAAAAACCATCTACAAATTATAGTTTCTAGCAATATGTGAGCTTTGCTATTAATTGCACATATTAACAAACAAAAAAAGGATCATTTATTAACAGGAGGAACTTAAGGAACTACAACTAGATTACCTTACTAGAGATTTGGTATGTTTTATTATAATCCTGGTTATTATTGTCCTGAGGCATTATTCTAGATACCGTGTACACCAACACACACTATAAAGACCTATTTGCACAAAAATCGCTGTATGATTTTACACTGCAATCACATGTTTGATCAACTAAGATCATTTAGTTGAGGTTCGAATTGTCAGATCACAATCACATCGTCGAAACTTCAAAGGACGCGAAGTATAATTATTACGAACATACTTGCATTAGATTATGTTAGTGTTGAAACACAAATTAAAAATTTATGTGTTTATAAAATTTCTACTAACCAAGTATTAAGAATAAAACTAGAAAGTTTATAGAGACTCCATCAGGGATGATTATTAAAGCGTTTACTTTTTACTTTTTGCTTTTTACTTTAAGTTCATAAAGGCCGTATTAACCGTATTAAGGCAATGACTTTCAATTCTGATTATAAAACCAGACTGTATTGTTAATAACTTCGCACTTCGCAAATTATTCGCATCAAACTGCAATTTTCCTAACAAGAAAAATTTGTTTCCTGTATTTTACGGTAAATACGAGGCGGAACACAAAAGCTTATTATTTAACTGTAACACGCGCAGGAGTCAAATTTTATCAAATTAAACGAACGTTATTCACTTTTACGGCGAGGTGCTGCGTGCTGCAAATTTACTTGTTTCGCCACGCGAAACGCTCTATCGCGAATCTTGGTCTCTGCAGCTTCTGCAGGACTCGGTATTGTACTAGCATACACTATTAAACGGGAATTTCGGAAAATATACACATATTTCTAGATTAGTTGTATAAGCAACGAGAAAAAATAACAACGGCGACTAGTAGCCGACGCGAGGCGTCGAGACCAAAAGGTCCTAACTCTGGCTCTGATAGTCGCTGATAGACTGACTTGAAGGGGTATGAAAAACTACATTTTTTTTTAAATTAACGAGAAGGTTTTTTTAAACGGTCGAAACAGACTAAACTTGGCGACATTTTTATCCAATAAGAAAAATGCAGAATTACTACTTAAGAAGTGCTTATCGAAACTTATCGAAGTTTGAGATCATAAATTTGACACTTTAACGAAATATATTATATTTCTCTCTGCTGGAATTCTCTGAATAAAATGTTCTACTGTAAACAATATTTTGTTCGCCACTAAAATACAAAAAGATGTCCCTAAAAAATATTGCAGGCGAATAAATTATTTTTATATGAGATCTGTACGTGCTTTTCGACCAAACGAATCTCAATATCTTTATTACTTAGCAAAATTATAATGAATCTCGTCTGCAAGAACTATCTTAACCATAAGAAACGATATGAATACTACCTTATATTAATTTAAACTGTTTGCAATTTCGAAAGTTTATTAAAATGCAGCTGACCTTAAATATTTGATAACAATTGCATATTCAATGTGGAAATTGTATTTCAACATAACCCAAACGAAATATCTCACTATATACTAAGGTTGTACTAAGATTATTGTTTATAAAATGAATACACAATTTTTTAGCACGTTACACCCTCTTTATTTTTGAACAAAGTTTTGTTTTCAAGATATTGTCAAAAAATGTAAAGTCCGATTTCTTCCCCCTGAGGGGGCAGTTTAGGGGGCAATGTCATTTCTAATTAGTAGTGGGGCTTTGTGGTACTTTTAAGATCTCAAAACAAAACAGCATACATTTCAACTTGTTCCAACCAACGATGTCACGTGAAGTGTGGGATCAACCCTGAATTATAACAGCTATAACGTTAAATAAATTTAGAAAGCTCGTTGGCCAACATGCTTAGATGAGGTAGAAAGATAGCTGGGTAAATAGTATTAATAAAATAGCTATGTTCTAAGTTTAAGTTAAATTATCTTATCCACTATAATGATAAGTTTTCAGAACAAATTTGTTTATAGTTTGTTTAAAGAAAGTCGGGAGTGAACCCATAATACTTAGTATATAATAATTAATTATAATTATATTATCCTATCAATATTTAGAATCTAACAATATACAGCAAACTTTTAAAAGCACAAGCTATAACTAGTTACTCTTGTCAAAAAAAAGTGTTTGCATGAATAACAATTATATACATATGCTTGGTAAGTAATTAATTATGAGAAGCTGTTCTGTTAAAATAAATATAATAATTAGTTAATTGCTGTATTATGTGTACTTACGTACTTTACAGGAATACATAATTTAAAAGAAATATGAATGCACGTACTCCTAATTGAAATTCCGAAACTGCTTTGTTGCTGGAAGTTTTCCATTAATCTCTTCTTCTACCTTTTCATACTACCTATATATGTAAAAACTTATTAAAATTCAAACTTGCTACTCTTCAACGAGATGCTCCTCGCTATAATGTACAAAACCTTATAAGATGTGTATGTAACATGCAATTTAAGTAGATGATATTCGTTGAAACATAATTGCATTTTCCGTTATCAAAGAGCAGGGAGAACTAAAAAATAAAAAAGCAGTCGTAAAACTACTACGGAAAATATAAACAACATACTTGTGAAAAAGATAATATGCATTATATTCAGCAGTAACAGTATCCTTTAATTTAAACATTTTCTATTAGATGACATTTATTTATTAAATTAAACGAATTAAAGCGAAGGTGTAAAATTTATAAGTATACTAAAGGACAGAGATTTAAAAAAATTTTAATATAGAGGTTTGATAGCTGTGTGCATTCGTGCATATAAGATAGGGGCACGTTGAAGTTGTGGAGAAAGGAGTAACGAAGTCTGCCGACAGTGGACACAAGATTTGGGTTGCTTGTAACGTTTGGTTTTGGAAGAGAAATAAGGGAATAAATTTAAAATAACCCTAAAAAATACTGTAGTATGTAACAAGTTACTTTACAAAAAAACAAGAGCACTTACGTTATACAACAAGCTATGCCGCGGCTTAGCTATACCATAAAATGAGAACTCTCTCCCTCTTTTGAGATTAAGGCAGGCCGTAGCTGGATTGGAGTATCATCAAATTCATAGATACGGATATAGGGGCGCCAGCATAATTGATTTAAATTAATAAATGAATGACGTTAATGCTCCACAATACGGAACTCTAAATCTAAAAATGAATCAGCCTCATTTATGCAAGGACCGATTTCCAGCACTCTGTTATTACACAAACATAGTACATAGTAAAAAGTAAACAAGAAATAAGATAAATAATACCATTTATTGGATTCACATTGTGGTGCTCGAAGGTGACGGACACATTCGGTGTCAGTGCGCAATTTTAAGATCATTCTGTGAATAATTTCAAGTTGATTTAAACGTTTTCCTTATCAGTCTATCGTGTTCAATTAAATATAGTGGAAATCAGTTAAGCAAACAATTATGGACGAAGCAAGCGGGGGAGATCCCCCCGACAACAGTTCAGTGGACTTTAGCAACTTCAGTAATAACAACACACCAAATGGTATTCAAAACCGTATCTTACAATACACAGAAACAGACATAGGCCCTTATCAGGTATATGTAGAAAATAAAGATAAATTGAAAACCGTACACCCGATGACAGTAGGTAAGTTAATTTATTTATATCATAAAGATTTGACAATCAGAAAAAGATCAAACAAATAATGGCTCATAAAAATATTTCTTACAAGGAAGCAAGGAGTCGAATCAGGTAGATTCACATATTAATAAAAATATTGTACTAAATCAACATGAATTTCCTAATCTGTCACAATCTATTAAAAGTAAAAAAAGGAAGGTAGTATCTCCTCCAGTAGAACCTTTATGGTTCTCAGGACATAAAGAGATTTTAAAACAATTCTCTCAAAGTTATAATTCTCGCCCAATTAGGAACCCGTATCCTCCACATACCATAATTTAAATAAGGAAACTGCTAAAAGTCAGTTTAATACTACAAATGCGCTAATTAATATTCTTCTAGAAACAATTCAAGATTTATAAGGTAAATTTGATAGTCAGAGTAGTATAAGTCAAGATGATTTAGATAGATTTCTCGATACGGTTAAAAATAAATTTACACAACCAAATTTATTATGAAGTTAATACAATGGAATGCCAGATCGGCAATAGCCAATAAAGCGAATTTAGAAATGTACTTAAGTAAATAAAATATAGACGTAGCCCTTATCTGCGAAACATGGTTCCATCTGCAAAAGTATGTTAACTTTCGGGGATATAACGCTATTAGACATGACCGGGATGATGGTTACGTGGGCGTGGCCATTTTAGTTAAAACTGATATAAAATACAAAGAATGCCCTATTAACTCAAATTTAAATATAGAACTTATTTCAATCCAGATCGAAATAAATAAACAAACAATACATCTCGTTTGCATTTATTGCAAACCACAAAATTTTATTTCAAGCGAAGGTTGGGACACCTTGATTTCCTCTCTTCCAAAACCTTTTCTTTTAGTTGGAGACTTCAACTGTCATCATAATGCTTGGGGTTGTGATAATTCAGATACCAAGGGTTATTATTTACTTAAAGCAGAGAATAACAATTTGGTTATACTGAATGATGATTCACCTACCCTCTTAAGACCTCCGAACCCTAATAAGATAGCCATCGATTTAACTATAACCACTTCAGATATCTGTCATTATTTTAATTGGAAATGTATTCCTGATACGTTAGGTTCTAATCACTTTGTAATTTCTATTGAAACCGACGCCAATATTGAAACAAATAAATTCTATACATATAAAAAATGGAACATCAAAAAGGCGGACTGGGGTAAATATTCATCTTATATCGAAACCAACAAAGATCAGATAACAGATTTTGATTCTTTAGTAGGCTTTATACAGTCTTCAAGTAATATTGCAATCCCTAAAATATCAAATAGAAAAACCAATGCAACAATGAAACAGTGGTGGTCTGACGACTGTCAAAACGCGGTTTTAGAAAGAAAAAATAAATTAAATAGCTACAAGTATAATCCTACTCTAGATAGCTATCTAGAATTTAAAGAATCTGACGCTAAAGTGAAACGTATTACGAAACAAGCAAAAAGAGAAAGCTTTAAGGCATATGTTGAGAATTTAAATAAAAATGTACCTATCTCAAATATCTGGAAGGAAATAAACAAACTAAAAAATAGACGTTCGTGTAATACCAACAGTATAAGAGATGAGCCCTGAGTTCATGAATTTCTGAATTCACTTGCTCCAATGTCTGTCAATAATAGAATAGCTTACGAAAATGATATAAATGAAGACAACGACTTAAACCTTTTACTATTGAAGAACTAAATAAAGCTCTAAAAAACAAAACCAATTTCCCTCCGGGCCTAGACAATATTCATTACCTACAATTATATTATTTACCTTACCCTATTAAAGAAACATTAATCAAAATATTTAATGAGTTTTGGGGTACAGGAAATTATCCAGATAGCTTTATGAATTATGTAATAGTGCCTATTCCAAAACCAAATAAACCTCCTAAGGAACTGAATTCGTATCGTCCCATTTCATTGGCTTAAGGTATATGAAGAAACCAACGACGTTTAGAATGGTATTTAGAAACAAAAAAATTACTACCAACAACACAATATGGCTTTCGCAAAGGTCGGTCTACTACAGATAGCATTAGTAAATTAGTCACCGACATTATGATTAGTTTCTCTAAAGGTAACTAGATATCAAAGGTGCATATGATGGAGTTGAACTTCATCTACTAAAAAGTAAATTACTGAATTTTGGCTTGCCTCAAGCTTTTGTTAGAAATATTATAAACTTGTACTTGAATCGATGTATCTATGTTAAAACAAGCGAAAATTTAATCGGTCCTAGAATAACATCTATAGGTCTGCCGCAAGGTTGTATACTGAGTCCTCTGCTCTATATTTTATATGTGTCTGACCTTGAAAATATTTTTGACAACAAAACTAAGGTCTTACAGTATGCGGATGATATATGCCTATATACAGAGGCTAAAGAAATACCCACCACACACCAATACCTAGATATAGCAATGGAAAACTTTAATCAGTGGTCAATTACAAATAACCTTAATATCTCTGAATCCAAGTCAGTTGTATGTACCTTTACTAGGAAAAGAATACAACTACCTAATGAGATTTCTTTCAATAATTGTACGTTTAAATATAAAGACCACACTTGTTGTTTAGGAGTTTGGTTAGACAAAAAGTTGAACTAGAAATATCAAACATCGTATATCGTGAATAGGGTAGAAAAAAATCTTAATTTATTAAGATCAATATCTCATAGCAAGTGGGGCGCATCGCCTGATGTTTCATTAATGGCTTACAAGTCATGTATACAACCAATCATTGATTATGGGTCAGCACTTTATGGATCGGCAGCCAACTGCCATCTAAATAAGCTACAAACGATTCAAAATAGATGCTTACGATTATGCTTGGGGTTTTTGAAAAGTAATCCTGATGTGCTGCATGCTGAAACTGGAATTATGCCATTAGAAATAAGAAGGCAAATGATTACTGACAAATACGTGATTGGATTATTCGAAAGAAAGTCTGTCGTGTACGAAAGATTACACGAGTTATCTATATTGGTCCTAACTAAACCATATTTTTTCGATGTTCGACCGTCGCATCGAGTAGACGCTTGTCTGTTGCTCCGGCGTAGTTAAATCGTTCCTGCATGTAACAACAATATTTGAAATATAAGTTAAAAACGAATATGCCGCTTACACGAGAATCGAAAACCGAAGTTTCTGTAATAGTGAAAGAAACAATTACGACTTTATTAGAAGATGAAATGTTCATTGTCAAGCTAGTGGACAAAATTTGGAAAAATTTGGAAGAAAAAATTACTAATAAAATGGTTTTAACGGAAAACAAAATAGTAGGCTCACAGGAACAGTACAAGAAAGACATTCAGCAATTAGAAAAAAAGGTCAGTGACCTACAGGAAGAGAATAAGGTTAATATTGATAAATTAGAACAGTACACTAGACGAAACAGTTTGCGCATTTATGGTGTAGCTCAAAATCCAGGAGAAGATATTCGTGATAAGGTCATAGAAGTTCTCAATTCGGTTAGTAATGCTAATGTACTTTCAGATAATATTGATAGGTGCCATCCTATTGGTCGCAAAAAGGGCAATTTGCAACAAATTATTGTGAAATTTACCAGTTATCAGTACAGGGAAATGGTCTTTAAAAATAAAAGCAAATTGAAAAATACAAAAATTATAATAAAGGAAGATCTAACGAAACTAAGATATCAAATTTATAAGGCTGCATGTGATATGGTTGGATTTAAAAATGTATGGTCCCACGACGGCGTTATCAAAATAAAGATAGCTGATGGAAACATTAAATCTGTCAACACTATGAAAGAACTGCATTCAATATTTTCTATTTTCTATTTTATATCTATTTTCCTTAATAAAATAAAAATAAATTCTCAATTTAATAAATTTTTATTTAAGTGCGCTTCAGATAAGGTTGAAAATACGAAAGTTTACAAATTTATATTAATTTATTCTAAAATATCTACTTATGCCAGTGGTGGCGTTATTTTTCTAATTATTTGATATTTACGGTTTACAGTGTTACATATAGGATGCTAGTTTTATTTATTTATTTAATTTTTTCTTTTTTACTACCCGTATATGAAGCACACTCATATTAACTATAGCACACAAATAGTAATTATGTTTAAAAAGTCAATTTTGATAAGTATTTTATTTAAAGTGTGCCCTAATAAAATTGCAATACAAAATGTGATTGGTTTTAAATATATCTACGCCGGAGATGGCATTAATTTTGCACTTAATTTGTTACTATTAGAGATTATTCACTTACTATATATCTACAGTTTGACCTTGAATGATGTTTGATGACCTTGCATATACCTTATTTAGTTACCTTGAATGCATTGTTGCCATTTTGATGACCTTGAATAGTGACCTTGAGTTCAAGGTCAGAACATTGTTGCCATATTGATGACCTTGAGAATGCGTTGTTGTCATATTGTTGACCTTGAGAATGCGGTGTTGCCATATTGTTGACCTTGAGTATGCGTTGTTGCCATATTGTTGACCTTGAGAATGCGGTGTTGCCACGTTTAGGTGACAGAGATAGATTGAAGGTCACCATGTGTTAGAGAGAGATAGGTTCAAGGTCAATGTCAGGAGTGGGGGGTGGTTTCAGAACTCTCAATTTTTATCTACTCATAGAGATGCATATTTTTTAAAATCTGTGCCAAATTTCAACTTAAGATATCAATCATCATTACTAATAATATTTTTTTATACATGCCAATGTTCAGTACCTATACTCTAACAAACAAATAAAGAATCTAGGTCGCCGAAATCACGAGGGCTAACTTGCATACCGCTTCGCGAATAACGCGGGCAACGTACGTCACTGACATTTTTAACAGCTTAAATAATATCAGTGTTGCTTGAAATCTGATGTGTTTACGAGGTAGTGATCACGCGGCGATCTAGATTCTGCATTTGTTTGTTAGAGTTTTGTATAATAGTATATACTATTGATTTCATAATAATCTAGGACAGCAAGACTAATACGATGTAATTTTATAATAAAATAGCATCATGTTAGCCTTGCTGTCCTAGATCATTATGAAACCAATAGTGCATAGTATGTATCAATATGTATCATACTGACTACCTGTAACAGTATTGTCGGGATACTGAGTTTTATTGTTTTATTACGTCAACCAAAAAATAAAATATCAACATTCTACTCTGCTAGTGATAAGACATTTATACATCCACATTTGATGAACTAATTAGACCTACATTAGAAATACATGAACTTACAGGTTTTTGTTACATATTAATATAACCGCAAGTGGTGGTTAGCCAATGTGATGTTTTCAGATAGTAAAAAATGTAAAGTTATTTCCAATTCTTCAATAATTCTTTCTATTAACATGCATAATGTACATCTTAAAAACAAAATTCTTAAATCTTCTCTTAAACGATTCGATTTTGGTAGGCTTTACGTAAACCATTGAATTTTTATTTTTACATTGCTTGGGAACTGAGAAACAGTTCAGTTTGGCAGTTGGTTTCTGTGTATCTTAGATACATATTTATAAAATATTCATTTATGGATACATAATGAATCCAGAGTAAAGAAGATAATTTCCTCATTTTAGTATTTAAAATTCCCGGTAAAATTTTTCAGAACACGAATTGGTTAATCAGAATCGAACTTGCAATAAGAGATTTAAGTAAATTAGTAAATAATTCCAATCTACTTTCCGGATGGTCGGCAGTTCTTTCTCTCCGATTCCACTACAGTGAGCATTTCCTTAGAATAAACCTATTTTTTGCTTACTCTGTTTAAGAGGAGTTGTAAGAAAATCGTAAAAACTTTCTTTTAGGAAATCCATACGCCTTCTAGCACAACCAAGGTAATTACTTCCCAAAAGTGAGCTCTTTCGTTCAATCAAAGAGTAAATAGGAGCACAGAGTTTTTATTATCATTCCTAGTTCGAGTTGTTTTCGATGTTGGAAAACATTGTGTTCTTTCGAGATCTGGTAATGAAATAATTTAAGAAATAAAACATTGCATTGTAAAATCACCTATTGTTGAGGTGACCGAATTCCTTATTTGAAAATCATGCCTCCTCGAGTTGGACACGAACTAACGGCTGCTATTATTTAATTTTTATTTTCCATCTGATTTAATGTAATTTCGTTATGTATTTCTAAATAACTTGTTTTTTGAAAATTGAATTTTCCCGAAATTTTACCTTTTATTTTAAAATAGCTTTTAATTTATATGAATTATTTAACACAAAAACAATAAATTGCGTTTATGACCAAATAAAAATTTGAAAACAAAAACTTTGTTGCATTTCTTTATTAAACTATTAAACTTATAATAGTCTTCAATTAGCTAGCCATGCAATGTGTATTCTAATGTCATTAAGAATCAAATAAAGCCCCAAAAATCACGAGTGTAGAAACATTAGGACCAGAGCTGAAGTAAAATGGTATCCTACATGTAGCTGCTTTTTTCTTACATGAAATGTACTTAATTATCTCTCTCTTTTGTAAATGTGTTTTGAATGGTGACAGATTGAGCTTGGTTAACTTCATACATGTATTGACCTAAATATATAGGCATGATCTCATGGGTCATCAGAAAACAAGTTACTGGTTTTGACGCAAAGCTTTTTAAACTTTTTTAAACTTAAGTTAGACAAATTAAAGTCAAACATTGTATAAAATAGTTTAAAAAAAACTGTTGTATTTTAGTGTTTCCTTATATATAGTAGAATACTCTACACGTGTTCTGGTTTGTTAGACCTTCGAGCAGCTCTATGACGAAGGTCTAATAAACCGCAATCTGTGTAGAACCCTCTACATAAATAATAAATGGAAACATTAAAATACAATTTTTTTTAAACTAAGCTAAACGTTTGTAAGTTTGATTTTTTAAAGTAATCTTTTCGAAGTAATTATAAAACAGTGAACAGTTTTAAATTGCGGATGAAAACATTTTCCTTCAAATTCTTTAACATTGTAGCCGGTATTGTTCAAACAACCATCGAACGTATTGCCGATTATTTTATAAACACTAACACTTTTTCATTTTTATTTAATGCTAAAGACAGAACACATGATATCATGAAATCGGGCATTTACCGTTTAAATTGTTCTTTTTGTAGTTCGGTATATATTGGACAAACACTTCGAAATTTTGACATAAGATATAAAGAACACGTACGTCATTACAAAAATAAACATCCTGAAAAATCTAATTACGCCAAACACCTTTTAGAACAAAATCACACAATGACTCCTCAAAATAGTATTAAATTCCTACATTTTTGTAATAACAAACGCAAATTAGACATTTTAGAAGCCTTTGAGATATACAAACACAAACTCAGGGTACCTTTAATGAATGAACAACTTGAGCTCAGTAATTCTCCGTTACTGGAAGTATTAGATGTTTAATTATGATTTTTATTATTAATTTTTATTATTATTATTATTTTATCTAGTTACCTATTTTGTATCTACCTTAGCGACGTGTTTGTTTATAATTATATTACCTTTGATAATGACAGCATAGCTGTCGAAACAATATTGTCAGGTATATTTTAATAAAACTGTGAAACTTTTAATAATCTTTATTTATTTCATGATTATTTTATAGATCGATTCTCCAGTCAACTGGCGATGCACAGTCTCATACACTAATGCAAACTGGTAGATGACTTGATTCTACTGTTTGCGAAGCAGATTGTTGTTGTGAGAAGACATTCTCAATCTTTAATTAATAAATCTTGGATTTAGTAGCAGTTTAAAACCGTTCTAATGCTAATTCTCTTTTAAAATATAGCTTTTTACAACGTTGGAACTGCAGAATTCTCAAGTTAATTCTGATAAGTTGCTAAACTGTCAAAGTGCTTCAAAAACGATTCGAGTGCAATGCAGAGTCAGATAAGCATAAACGCCCTTATGGATCTGGCTAAACGGTATACGATAAATACTCTATAAAATATATAAGTTAGTACGTTCAATCTGTCGGACAAGAAATAGGTATTGCAGACACTTTTTGAAATACAAACGTTCTAGAACAAAATATTCCTATGCGCACTTTGTTCTACCTGATTTTTCTACTGTGAGTTATTAGAAGTATCTGTCCATATATGTTGTTGTATCTATTTATATTTAAAATATGTGATTGTAAGTATTCCTTATTAAAGAAATGCACTATTACTATTGTTGTACATTTTTAAATTCAAATTTGAGAGAATGAACTGTAATTTTTTATTGTATGTATTTTTAAAAATAATTGTATTGATCCTCCTAAAACTAACATTTAACATGAGAGTGATAGGAACTACCCTGTACTAGCACCATGTCCTAAACTAAGCGTTAGTCAACCAGGTAAGCGGTACTCCTGGATACTAGCTTCTAGGCTCCTAAAATAAACTACAACTAAGCACATTGGGGATTAGGTAAACAGTGCCCCTGGACACCAGATTCTAGATCCCCCTACAATTAATTAATAAAAAGATTTCTTACCAGGTCTGCTTCAAGTTGTCTGTTGATTCGAGTCGTCGAGTTGTCGATTGATTGGAGTCGTTGGAACGACTGAATTACAACTGAAACAGCATGGTTTATATACTGTATATTGCGGAAGACTTTAGCATACCAACGTGAATCTGTAGGCGCGGCGTTCCGCGTATCCATTGTTATTTCTTTGTGCGACAAGCAGCTGTATTCTAGCTTAGGTCGATCGCAGGATGTGCTGAGTAGAGGTTCTAGGAATGAGAGCAGCTGGCTCGCGTGTGTGGTTAACATAAAGCCAACGCTATATAATGTTACAAAGAAATGTATTAACCTTGGATGATATTTACACCAATTGGAATGCAACTTGCGGAATTATGAATTATTTAAAGTCTAAATAATCCCGTTTGTGACAATAGTTCGGACATGTTGATTTTTTGTCAATGCCACCCAGGAACTTTCATAAACCATTCCTACTCTAAAAATGTTTTGGTTCACCAGATGACTGTTTCTGGTTGTTAGTGTGAAGTAATGGACCTATGCCTACTCCATGCCAAGTTTAATTCAATTTTATTGGTGGGTTCAAACAAAGTTTCCAAAACCTTTAATGAAGTGGTGCGAACACCCTAATAGAATTTGATGAAATTTGGCATGAAGTAAGTTCAGGAGCAGGTGTACTCTAGCAACAAGAAACAAGAAAAAGTTTAAAAGTAAAATTTTCGGGTTGTCCTTCAAAAAAAAGCACAGAAACGTCAAAACTTTTACGAGCCTGGGCTCGTGCATAAGTTTTTTACACTACAAAAATTGTTATTGTATATTTGTAAATGTAAATATAAATATAAACGAAGTTTACCGTTTGAGTGCCACTTAGATAAGCTAAAGTACTTTTAAACTGAGCAGCATAGCACTCACTAAAGTATGTCTTGTAAGTTGTGATGTAAATAAAACTAAGTTAAAAAAAGCATATGCTTATTTTTCCTTTATCGTTATTCTTAGGGGATCTTACCCCGTCTTAATATTTTTAAAATCTGTCGTACGTCCGTGGTAAAAATTTTATAATTGCGTATTAACGTAAATTAAATAACATGTGGCCAATTTCATGCCAAATCCACTGTGTTTCAATGTCTCAGATTTTGTTCAAATGCTTTTCTTGCATAGACACATATGAAATGACATCAAATTTTTTGGATTAAAGATGGAAGAAGTAGAAGTTTTTAAAAATCTCGAACTGTTGCAAATTCTGCTACCCGTCACTCTATATCATTTAGCTAAACTTGTCATAACTCCTTTATTTTTTGAGTTATCTGGCTCATCTAGGTGTCCGATTAAAGCTAGTTTTTGGATCTTCTAGAGTATATTTCAAAAACCTTCAAACTTCTAAAGACATTGCACAGCAGAAAACTAGCGGGCTCCGAAGTCAAATTTTAGTGTTTTTCACCCTTTTGAAACTTTTTTTATCGAATCATAACAGTATATGCTTGGTACAGTTACAAAATAAAAAGGATACTTTTTGTAGTTTTGGAAAAAAATTATTTTTGTAGAAACCTTCTTTCAGACCCCTACCTTTTTACTATGCAATGTATTTGTACGTTTCGTGAAATACTCTGAAAGATCTAAAAACTAGTTTCAATCTGACACCTGAATGAGCTACATAACTAAAAAAAGGGAGTTATGACAATTTTAGTTCGATGATGCAGAGTACTGGGTAGCAGAATTTGCATAATCAAAATTTTTCAAGATTTTTACTTTGGCCATTTTTAATCAAAAAAATCTGAAAAAATTAATTTAATGTTATTTTACATGTATCTAGGAAAAAATTGAACAAAATCTGAGGTCTAGAAGCACGGTTAGGTTCTTAAATTAGGAGATTTGTCATGGAATTAGCCATGTAAAAAAGAAAACTTGCATGTATGACAACATTTCACTGAATTTAATTCGCTATAGTGTAACAGACAGTTATTCTTTTATTTTAAGAACACCTTGTATAGTGATAAAAATATTATTGGGTTATATTTATAACACACTATACAGGGTGTCGACTTTTAACGTTTATTTGCAACACCATCTAGATTTGGTATTTCAATTACAAACTATCGATTTTTCAATAATCCCTATTTGGCCATAAATGTTTTCTGACGTTCTAATTTGTTAACAAGCAATAAAATTGCAGACGCTTCTTGTTACGGGAAACGATTTCCCCCTGTGACCCGTTTGTTATCTACAACAGGGTCAGTCTTGCAAGATTCTTTTAACAATGCAAGACGTTTGTTATGTAAAATAGTAAAATTCCCTTTTGTTGGGTGAATTATAGTATAATTAGTGCATAAAATGGTTGTGTGAGTTATTAAATGTACAAAATCGTTGTTTGAAAGTTTGAATGGTAGCGGAATTAGTTTTATTTGTCACGTTTCGTCGTACATCTTGGAAATCCCTCGGAATTCGAAAGGAAAAAAGCTGATACGGATTTTAGTTCGAAAAATTCGATATGGATTTTAGTTTGAAAAAGTCGATACAGACTTTAGTTTAAAAAAATCAATCCACACTTTAGTTCGAGAATATTGATCCAAGCCTGCAATCAAGTTGGTGTATTTTGGTGATAAACGCATTAATGGCGAATATGGTTTTGAAGTCCTTAGTATTTTGAAATCCTACAAGTGAGAAACCTTTTCCAAAAAGCCCACAATACCCTGGTGCACCTGATGTAGTTAATAGAAATAATCAGGTGGGTTCATTGTATCCTTTTTTTGTGGAAGCGTTAATTAGATCATTTGATCAAAATTTAAGAGTGGATTGTTATAATTATGTGATAAAATCTTTAATGTTCCAATTTAAGGAAATATATGAGAATAGGTAAATTTTTAGGAGATCCTGAATTTAATATTTTTCAAGTAAAATTAATAACTTCAAACCGAATAACGGTCATAG
This sequence comes from Agrypnus murinus, assembly GCA_929113105.1. NCBI lineage: Eukaryota > Metazoa > Arthropoda > Insecta > Coleoptera > Elateridae > Agrypnus > Agrypnus murinus. The sequence goes on along the minus strand of OV816029.1, from coordinate 146,592,409 downwards.
GCAGAATTTTTAAAGTATATTTTTTAATTTAGTTGTATTATTATAATTTATGTTAAGATGTTATTTGAATAAAAACTGAAGAATCTCCAGTTCCTTTTTTCCTATCTAATGACTTTTTGTGAAATAAAAAATAAATAAAATAAAATAAATAAATGATATTATTTGTGTTATTTCTTGTTTACTTTCTATAATGTGCGATTTTTGTGTAATAACAGAATGTTGGAAATCGGTCTTCGCATAATTGAGACTGGTTCATTTTAAGATCTAGAGCTCCGTATTGTGGAGCATTAACAAACTCTTTTATTAATTTAAATCAATTATGCTGGCGCCCTTATATCCATATCTCTATGAATTTGATGATGCTCCAATCTACCTGTGACCGGCTTTACTCTCAAGAGATTTTTATGCCATTTTATGTTATTTAAACCAAGCCGAGGCATAGATAAGTTGTATAACGTAAGTACTTTTGTTGCCTGCAAAACTTGTTAGATATTGAATCCCATTCGTGGGGCTTGTTTATAGTTGGTAAAATAATTCATGTTATAATGTTCATAAATGTGGTATTTGTAAACCCTTTAAAAAATTAAGTAACACTCCAGCACTTGTTGAAATGTGACGAAAGGCATGGTTAATTTAAGATTAATCAACATTGTTAAAATTTATGGCAACATTTATGACAAATACAAAAAATTTTAACGGTTAGATTAATACGAAGATCAAAATAATGTAATTATTAAATTTATAAAAGTAAACGAAACTCTTTGACACGAGGTTCTGCTTGTGCTTCAATTTGTAATATCTTGAAAACATTAAAATATATATAATTTAATACCAAACAGGTATGATATTGCCTGAAACTTTCCCATTTTATATGTTAATGTGTCCTTTAGATGCATCACAACGAGATTTGAGAATAACATTCTCAAAGTCATTAAACCTTCACATCCAATACAGATTTATTAAGGTAACATTATTAGAGCATAAATTTCAGTAAAACAGACAGGAGGATAAGCTTACGTTAACACGTTTAGTGTCAAGAAAAATCAATATTTGCCACGATTTGGCAGGATTTATAAGAAAAAGAATTTCCATCACATCTTCGATAAGACATTCGTTACAGATAATATTATTTTGATTCTTTGCTCCAAACAAAATCAAGCATAATTGAAAAAATATTTTAAATGCTTATTTCTTTGTCTTTTTTGGTTCAAATAGTTGAAATACCGTTCGAGTTAACTTAACCGAAAGTAACCGAATTTTTGGTTCTGGTTAGTCTTTGGTAACAAATGGTTGCTGAAAAACTTACATAGATTTGAAACAGCTTAACCTTGTAGTGTGGTGTCAAATTTGAACGTTGCACCTTGACATCAGAAAATAACATTTAAGGGCTCTAAAGTTAATAAAATGAATAATATATTGTTTTTTATGGAAAACATACTATCTGATGATAGCAGTAGTAGTGATGAAGAAGATGGTCAAAGAAGGCATAAGTATGCAACCTTTTATACAGTTAGTTAAAATAACGGCAAATGAATTGTTTCCAACAAACTCCACCAAAAACAAACTTTTGTGAGATTAGTGATGCCATAATCATACTAGAGACCATGAAGAGTGTGTAAAGGAGGATAAACTCCAGTGGAGGGGGTAACATTTTATATGAGCCAAAAGGGTGCACAGCTTAACGGCCCCCTATGATTCTCAGCGCCTTCTCGTGGTACTTTAAGGTACCTTTTTCGACCATCTTCGGAGCATGTCGACCAAAGTAGTCGATTCATATAAATTAATACAGCAATCAACTCACAAGTTGAAGAATTCGTAGTTTTCTTTTAGTTTTACAACTAATTAATTATATCAATTTTTTATGAGATCCAAAGTGCGTAATATATTATTTACGTCATCAATACATTTCGGATTATTACATTGTAATATTTCCAATTTTTTATGTGGGTTGAAAACTGATACTTTCATATTTTCTCTAATTACAACTTTAAGATTTAAGTTTAAATCTGGTGTAATTTTTACAAACAACGCCCATTTATTTGGAGAAATTGAATAACTCCACTGCTTACTCGGCAATTGTACAGATTGTATATTTGCTGTGAAATTGTTAATATTAAATAATGAATCCTCCATTTTTAGTTTACCTGAAAGAAACAACAAAATTTATTGTAATATTATTTGACATGTTGCACGTAATTTAGTCGTATATATTCAAAATCTCTCATAAAACAAAGAAAAATATTATTTTTAATTATATGTATGTAATATCTTTCTTTAATAATTTCACATTACCAATTGTTGTATTTTTGTATTAATAAAATAAAACAGAAAAATAGATACGTACTGTTTTTCTTTTTTATCCTTTTTATTTATATAGGTTAATTTTTATTTGTCTCAGCTTACAGTACATTAGACTACCACGAGAAGTCGCTGTAAATTCTAGGGGGCCGCTCAACTGCTTTTGGTACATACCCCACCTTCGGAGTTTATCATCCTTTATACAGTCTTCATGCTAGAGACCCTGAAGGTCGAACACAAAATAATGGCGCCAATTTTAAAATTTACTTGCCGATAGCCGGTAGAAAATACCAACTTTAAATCCCCTGGAAAATGGATCTCTTTTATGTATATAAATTAATAAATGCTTACGGAATAGTATATTGTACAACGAGTTATGAAAGTAATAGTTTTTTCATGAATTTACAGTTTTGATTACAGGGAGTGGAGCGCAAAAAACTATTTTTTAATATTATCTAGAATAAAAAATTCTAAGAATGAAATAAAAACCGCACTTTTCCAGTGATAGTAGTTTCGTAGATATCGGCTTCTAAAGTATAGGGAGTTTAATGTGTGACGTCACACCGACACGACTGCCTCGACTACTATCCATTTTTTTCTAGAGTCCACTGACTTTGATACCTTATTGCTCCAGAACCACTGAACCAAATTAAATATTTTAAAAACGACCAAATGGTAAATTTATTTCTACATGCAACAGTAAAATATCATATTTCTAACTGATATACTTTTATTTTTATCGGACGATACATAATAAAAGGTATCCATGTTTAGGGATAATTTCATTGAAAGTTAAATATTTTTTTTCTCAGAAAGTATATCTCATATATCTATAAGATTTTTGTAGGGGTTAGAAAGAAGCCTTACGGTTGTTATCCTATTGATTTTCGGACAAAAAAGTGTTTTATCTAAGATTTATATGAAAAAATAGTGAACTATGCGTTCTTCTTTATTAATGGAGATAGCGTCAAATTTTTTTCGTTAAATTAACACTCTTCGTATGTAGACATTATTTTCTTAAAAAAATGTTCCGAATTTTAACAATAAAAGTGCAATAATAAAAAAACCGTTTTTTGTCGAAATCGCTTGGCATCAAAAATCGTTTATTTGTTTCCGCTTTTTTATTATTAAAATTAGGAACATTTTCAGTGATAAATGACGATTGGCATTTTAAAAACAAATATGAAAATAAATCGTACAACTGAAATCCAACTAAACCAATTAACCAAACGAAAAGCGTTTGTTAAGGTTTGGTTGCAACAGACAAAATTGCGACAAGCTAAATGCCGCAACAATTATAGTATCGTTGTCTTTCTTCTTCCCTTTTACACTTTAAAAGTAAGCTGTGCCTTATCATATTTAAACTATCTAGTGTAAAACTACATTTACAAATGATTCGTGAAGAATAATGCACGTTTTCTTCACTTACTCCATTTTCAAGAGCATTTGTTGCAGCAAATGCATCACCTTACAGGTGACATAAGCATACAATTATTGCATTTGCACCAATTTAGATTGTTTAATCTTGTAATATTCGACTGATTTTCATCTTCTCTTTTCTTGTATTCCATTATTTGCCTTAATTGAGCATGTGTATATTTTGGTTCAACCCTAAACGCCATTGTTAAAGAAATATGATTAACGCGAAGAGCGCCTGCATCTAAAATGCATGTAATACTATCTGGGTTTCACGGCTCCATGTCGGTGTAACGTCACGAACGAACTCTGACAAACTTCTAGCGGCTCTATCTCGGTTATTATTATTACTTATCTTAAAAATATGCGGTTTTCACTGTTGTTCTTAGATCTTTTTATTCTAGAATTTATTTTTTTGCACTACACCCCCTTTAAGGAGGGCGAAGCCCGGTTTATCAAGCAAATGTGTGAAAAAAAAGACTCTCTAACGTGTTGTACACGATATTTCTTTGCATATGGTAAGTTGAGAAATGTGTCCTAAAAGGATTTATGCAAAATGTTAAAGAAATCAGAAAACCGTAGTATTCTTTTAGACTGGTGGTAAACTAACCGCAAGTCACCGCAAACAACCGCGATTTCACTGCGGTTGCAGTGGTTACTTGTGGTTAGCGAAAAGAAACCATTTTTTCAGGAACCGTGTTCCATAAATTAACTTTTTTCAGGAATTGGTATATTTTGAAACACGAAACCGAGCTTACGGTTACTGTGGTTAAGTTACGGAATATACTATATGTTTCTACTCATATTGGGTCTTTATCGGTGTTCTAGAGTTGTTTCGTATTTAAGTATTAAATAATCTTAAACTAATGAAAAGTAAAAAAACTTGACTCGACATCACCATTACCGTAGTCATGGGCATCATCCCATGTGGGAAACAACAAAGGGCGAACGGTTAGTTTGGGACAATGCTTATCAGCTCTGGTACTCAATATATTCTTACAGAAGAGTCAAAATTCGTGAAGTGCATCACGTATTTATTTATCAGTGGTACAATATTCAATGTTAATATAAATTTTCCTATATCATTGAATGATTGTAACCTGATCCTTAATGTATTGATTTTATAAAACTTTTTTTAAAAGTTATTAACAATAACCTATTTCCGGAACGCTTTAAGAAAAAATCATTTTTCTAAGCTACTACTCTCTTAAAATTAAAATTTTTCAGCAAATTTCTGCATAAGGGAATAAAGATTAAGAGAGAACTGACAGTTTTTGTTTCGGGCTTGGCGAGTTTCCTTGTTCTACTGGTTCTTGTTTCTGGCTTTGTGAATTTTCCTGGTTCCTGAATTGGTGAATTTGCTTGGTCAAGGTTCGAAGAACCAGCCTTATTCGCTAATCTATTCTGAATTAGCTAAAAGCTTTAAAATGAAGTTGGTAATTTAGGCTCTGATCAACTTATTTAATCGGTGAAGAAATTCGGTTTTAACAGAAGCACTGTCGTAAACGGTTGTGCGTTTCTCCTTTGCGCTGGCATTCGGTGACACCGCGATTAACGCCTTCAGGTGTTATGGAAGACATCTTCAACCACTGCTTAAGACTAAAGTGGGATTTCTCAACCACTTCTTCAAAACAATACTAAGTCAGGTAAAGGAAAATTAGAAAGGACTAAAGCAAAAAGGTCAAAAACTTATCTTTCTGAAAAGCCTGGGTCCGTGCACTGTGTCACCGAAACAAAGCTAGCAAAGTTAGGATCCAAACCCAGTTCATTCACGCTGACCTACATCTATTGATCTGCTTCTGCCCATTAAATAATCTGTTTTCAAATCTTCCTCGCTAGAAATGCACTTAACTACTTTTAACTACTATTAATATTTAACGATAAACAATTTTTTTCTAATATAAAACACACCTTCAAATTAAAAAGTTAATTATAATACAAATACATAAGAAGTAAAATTCTTGGGAATAAGTTTCCAAAAAGGTATTACTAGAGATGCAGGATTACAAACATAATTACCCCTAGACAATATTGTCTTGTCTTCACTTAGACTCGTTAGTAGGAGAGGCCATAGGTATACGATAAATATAGATGGCACCACAGCCACTTGTCGCTATCAATGTTAATTCCACGAACGGATATATAGTGGATTTCCAGGAGATGCACGCATTCAAGTATAGCCTACACTACTGACGAGTTTAAGTGAAGTCGAAACAATATTGTTTATGGGTAATTGTGTTTGAAATCCTGCATTTCTAGTAATATATATTTGCAACTTGATCCCTAAGAATTTTATATCTTATGTATTTTTATTATACATTTACAAGACCATAGATAGTTAATTATATTGTGGGTGTCTGTAATACTTAGGTTGCTGAAAATAATACTGCTTTATGTCAGGTATTTCCTTGCTAGAATACACTTTTTAACTTAAACTTGGTACGGCACAGTGCACCTGCTGTAACGCTGTTATAAAGACCACTACCGCGTAGTTGCACCTTCTGGTGGTCTATTTCCAAAGTTGGACACATACCCCGAACAAGCTCGTTATATTATATATGGATATTACTTATTTATTAATTAGTTCATATAAAACAAAATAGTATTTGTAATTGTAATGTATGTGCAAGTATTCAATTAATATTTTACATTCAATTAATCTAGCATATATGTAGATGTTTTATTAATTTCCTCGCCAGTGAGAAAAATGATTTGCATCATTATCTGTGATGCAAACGCTCTTCTCTAAATTAAATAACGAAAATGACATTTTTACATTTGACGTTGGAAACAAGTTCACATTTCTCGACTAGTGTAATAAATATATTGATATATAGAAAGATTGACGGTGAAGAAATGTAAATAGGCAATATTTGAAATTAGTTTTGCGGTGGTTAGTTCATCAAAATCATATGAAATATAAAACTTATTTAACGACAAACCTAACCTTTAATTCACCCTCCAGTTTAATATTATAACTTACAATTACCTTCCCCAAGCAGCATTTTTAGTCATTGCTACGTACCAGCAACTACCAGTGGAACTATTAAGTTTTTGTCAATTGTCACAAGTACGTAATTGCTACGGTTTCGTTACGTGCCTGGAACCGAATTGGGGAACAATTTTTGGGTAGCAGACACGTGTGGCGGCGCAGTAATTGCTACTTTCGTGGAACTTCTTTTCTCTTCTGTTCTTCTATTTTCTCTTTGACAAATCGTTCTCTTACTCTTGCAACTTTTAACAAGTATTCTATCATTATCTATACTAATGCTGTGATCGTTGCATAAAATGGATTACTACTTTATTTGTTATACGTTCTTAACAATACAAAGAGCAATGAATTGTTTGATTATTTTGTCATTCCAGTAAACCAAAATTATAAACCATTGTAACTTTTCTGTTGAATGTGATGATGATAGGTCGCAAAACAACGTGCTTTAAATATATCTTTCATTAAAAAATGTCTTTAATAATATATGACAAAAATACTTATAAGTTGATACACAAGATAGAAACAACTTTTATATTATTCGTGTAATGTTCTTTTATGTGTTTAAGTAAAAGATACTCAATTATTATCATTAATTAACTTTATTAATATTGAGTGAGCAGGGAGCATTACAAACACAATGCATACGCTGTACAGGAACTTTCAGTACTACTTTAAAGTAGCTTCGGGCAAGTTACTGCTACAATCTTAATACCACTTTGAAGTTGCAACGACTTTAAAGTAATTGTACAAAGTGGCAATACCTTTTCACACAAGTCATAAATTTAGTTGTAGTTACGTAACAACTACTCAATCAAAGTTATGATCTCAGTTACTGCTACTTAGATGCTGCTTGGGTCTAACTCTAATTGAATATCTAAAGAAGATAGAAGGCGCTACCCAAATTTTTTAATGTTATTAAGTAATAGCAAAAGTTGAGAAATCATTAATTTATGTTAATTTGAATAATCGTTCTTTTGATTTTAAAATTTACTTCATGAATGGAATACTAACAATTTGCCCTGCCAAACTATAGCATTGATTAGTACTTTATGAATCTGTATATTAAAATAAGTTAAAGAATAAATTGTTTACACAATACAGACCATAAGCACCTAATCGCATTATTATTTTCTACATTATATCCTAATTTGGTATGTCTTTAAATACATTTTCCTTTGAATTTCCTATCTACAGACCAATCCAGATTTTCGCTATCAGTAAATCAAATTGCGCCAAGTACAGTTATAAACAACTTACATAATACATGTGTGACATTAACCTTTTTTACCAGTACACCTAGTAATTACTTATTTCACTAAGACCTACAAATAGCTCCAAATGCTCATTTTACTAAAACAAAAGACATATGATACATACAAACAAAAACCACTAACAGCACTTATTCAACAACTAAATTCTGAACAATTTACTTTAAAACGGAATCTTTGAACGTTTAACCTGAACGTCGACATAAATAATGATTTGAAATGTTGTTTACACTTTTATTAGCTATCATTTAAAGAAAATGATGGGCATTAACTTGTTAATATTAAAAGGCGTAACATTCCGCGTAGTCGCAATATTTATTACTGTGAATAAGTTATCTAGAAGAACACTCGCATGAATCAGTATGTTTAAAACTAAACATAAAATTTAATTTTTTTTAATTTCTTTCAAAAAATAATGTAACATTTTGTTATTTTCTGGTTTGTCTAAGTTAGCTCTTTAAGTAAGTGATTATTTTAGCATAATAGCATTTTATACTAACCTACTATTTTTAACTAGTAAGCATATCTTGCAATTATTAGAAAAAATGTGTTTATATTGCAAGAAAGCATTTGTTCATATTTTGAAATGTGAGTTGGCCTAGAAATTATTAACCTTTTAATGTTACATTATTTTTTTGAAAGAAATTAAGAAAATTAAATTTTATGTTTAGTTTTAAACATTCTGGCGGTTCTCGGAATGGGAAGATTTTGGTCCTTCGAGCCGGATGTGTTACATTATTTTTTGAAAGAAATTAAAAAAAATTAAATTTTATGTTTAGTTTTAAACATTCTGGCGGCTCTCGGAATGGGGAGATTGTGATCTTAACGGCCGGAGCTCGATCATCTCAGGATGGCTGGGTGGCGTTTCTTCTGCAGGTGGAGTTCGTGTTGATTGGACATGACGATATTTTTTCCAAAGTCGACGAGTACCCCAGAACAGCAGCAGGAACATCGATATGATGATGATGGTGGTAATGCCACTGGATAATAGTGAATGATGACGGATGGTTCTCCATGTTGTTTCCTGAAGTTAATTGCAAGGGCATTGCCTGTTGGTGTCTTCTCATTGGGAATTAGTGATGAAGGTGCCCTTGGACATTTCATAAGGTGATTGGAGGCTTCCTTATAAATTGTTTCGAGTTGGTTGAAGTATTTTGTTGTACAGTAACTATGTTGAGGAAGATCGAGGGACAGGATTATCTCGTTCTTTTCCTGAACTTCTTTCCATAGTTTTTCTAACTCGGCAAGGCGGTTAGAGATGTAGGCTTCTGTTTTTCGGGATGTAGCATCCTTCTTGGAGTTGATTAGAATCTGAGCAATTTTTTGGCCCAATTGCTCTTGCTGGCTGCTGAGTTGATTCATTTGTTCCATGTTGGTGGTGGACATCTTGACGTCTGTAGATTTCAAATGAACTACCCACAGGCTCGAAGGACCAAATTGTAAAGTCCTTCGTGGTGTGTGTTCTAACGCGGCAGTGCGGTTAGACTAATGGTAAATGTTTGTAAGACATCTACTTGGTAGGATCCTTCTTGGTTCGAAGGATCAAATGTAAAGTCCAGCGTGAAGACTTTATTTCTAACTCGGCAAGGCGGTTAGACTAATTGTAAATGTTTGTAAGACATCTACTTGGTAGGATCCTTCTTGGTTCGAAGAATCAAATGTAAAGTCCAGCGTGAAGACTTTATTTCTAACTCGGCAAGGCGGTTAGTCTAATTGTAAATGTTTGTAAGACATCTACTTGATAGGATCCTTCTTGGTTCGAAGGATCAAATGTAAAGTCCAGCGTGAAGACTTTATTTCTAACTCGGCAAGGCGGTTAGACTAATTGTAAATGTTTGTAAGACATCTACTTGATAGGATCCTTCTTGGTTCGAAGGATCAAATGTAAAGTCCAACGTGAAGACTTTATTTCTAACTCGGCAAGGCGGTTAGACTAATTGTAAATGTTTGTAAGACATCTACTTGATAGGATCCTTCTTGGTTCGAAGAATTAAATGTAAAGTCCAGCGTGAAGACTTCACTGGTAATGTAGTAAATGCGTGTAAAACATTTACTAGTGCACGATCCTTCTCGGTTTGAAGGACCAGATGTAAAGTTGTTGATGGTTGCTTGGATCTTGGTTGGTTGGATCTTCATTCACGCTCCCTTGGTGATGTTACCGCAAAAGAGACCAAATGTTGAGTTGTAGATGGTTGGTTAGATGTCCTCAGGATGATGGTGGTACCAGGAATTGTTGACGTTAACAATGTTCGTAGAACATCCTGCCGGACACCAAATGCAAGATCCAGCTTCCTACCACTCCGAAATGTAGGTAATTCTTCAGTCCGTGTGACTGGCGATCTTCGTTAGTTTTGGACCACTGCCGACGTACAGTCTCATACGCCGAGGTTAGTTTTGACTTAAGTACAGTGGTCCATTGTTCTCGGAGTGGTAGGATGATTACCTCCTTAGGTAATCAATACCGCTTGGTATCAGATTCTAAAGGAGGTAATAGTTGAAGTGATCAGTATTGATTTACTAATCACTCACTAATTTACTAACCTCACATTTCAAAATATGAACAAATGCTTTCTTGCAATATAAACACATTTTTTCTAATAATTGCAAGATATGCTTACTAGTTAAAAATAGTAGGTTAGTATAAAATGCTATTATGCTAAAATAATCACTTACTTAAAGAGCTAACTTAGACAAACCAGAAAATAACAAAATGTTACATTATTTTTTGAAAGAAATTAAAAAAAATTAAATTTTATGTTTAGTTTTAAACACAGTACGACCCAGCCAGCAAAAAAATTCTCCATATCCTCGAAGTGCACTAGGTCGTATTCGTGTTCACTTCGAACTGACTAGACCCACAATACGAAATTATCGAAAATTTCCTTTGGAAATAAACAAACTGATTCTCCAATTGCATTGTTACCGGAACACGGGCAAATTCGCGTGAAAGGCGACCCCAGAAAGAATACCCTGGACGTGAAGCATCCGCCTTGATAGGCAAAGCTTAACTCTCTCTCTCTAAAAGAGTAAACTTTGCATTCGTTTCTTGAAATTTGAATATGGCAACAGGTCTAACTAATAACAAAATTGACTAAATTTCTCTCTTTTGTTATTTCGAAAGATGCACCGACCTAATAAACCTGATATTCGTAGCGATAAAAACTGTCACACAAATAAGAATTATTACTTAAGAGCACTTAGTTCTTTTGAAATGCTACGAAAATCAATACAATATAAGGGATTATTTATACAAACAAAATTATAAAAATGGATTAGACTTGTGTGTACTCGATTTTATTTCCCTCAAACTAACATTCATTTATTCTATAAATAATATTTACGGGAAATTTTGAAGAGTACGTGTCGTTAAAGCAACATTTTCACCGTGAGAAATAAATTTCATTTGCAAACTATGATTTGGTTTCAATAGGGTAGCACGAAGTTTATACTAAGAGAGACTGTCTGCATTCCTAAATGTTTGTTTAAATGCAGATGCCTTTCACATCCAAAAATAGAACCTTTTATGTTTTATACACCAACTTGGATTCTACACAAAGCCGAATAGTTTATTTTTATAGCAGGGATTGAAAATTTAAACGAAATAAACTAAATTGATTCAAAATTTAAAACTTGTTTTAGTACTTACAGAAGAATTAATCGAAGATAAGCTTTATTCATCAAAGAATAAAGCAAAAAATAGAAGGAAAGCTACAGCATAATGAGATGACCCAGCTTGTTGAAAGTAAAAGTTTCCCAACAATCATCTCGTAGTTTAGGAAGAAAAAATACTTCCAATATACCTAAATATCTTGATGCTGTTACGATGGGTTTGTTAAAGGAAAAGGATTCATAAATCTTTTGTCTGGTAACACCGCACCTAACAGTAACTTAGGTGAATCACACACGAGCGTTTTAAATTGTCTGGGATTTTCAGATGCACATATCTAATTATGCTTATCGAGTTCGCTATTAAGGTGAAATTTGCTTCTGAATTGAGCATTACGCATCAAAAAGCTCTTTATTGTATCGCAATATCTCATTCTTTTGTTTTCCCTGCAATTTTTTATGGAAAAACCTAGATTTCTACCTTGAATTTCAATAGTTCAATTTAAAATAACTTCATCGTTAACACCAAAGGTTTTATGTTCCAAAGAACTGCTCTGGCAAAACTGTTTATACCATTGCTTTATTGCATTTTTACCTGACAAACTTTTATTGAATATAGTTCTGAACCTTTTCTGAGTAGCATTATTGATTTCGTTTTGGCATAAATGATTACACATTATTTTACTTAAAGAAAACATTTTGAAGTCAATACTGTCAATAAATACGTTAAAAAAATAATCTACAGATTCTACAAGATTTATTTCTTCCCAAAAGTTACTAGATTCAAAACTCAGGTCGGAGGATTGTAGAAAAGGAACGATCGGTACAAAGAAGAAAAAACAGATAAAGAAGAAATAATCTTTATTATCACCGTATTATATAAAACTTGTTGCTTGCATTATAATTGATTTTCCTACCTTCTTTTAACTAAATAGATTTAAAATCAAACGCGACAAAAGTATTTACTATCGTAATATTTCAAAGTGTTACTTCCGAGCTCAAACATATCAGCCTAGTTCTTTCTAAAAATGCATGTTGTTAAAGCAATGTATTGGAAAATTAGTTTGAAAGAACAATTCAATTTGTCATTGTTTGAAGTTTTCGTAGTATAACGGGAACTTCTTTACATATTTACAGGTTTACATACTATACAAGATGCCTGCACAACAAAAAGTGTTGTGTTGTCGAGAGGCTCCCGCTAACCAGATAAGCGACGCTTCGTATCGACATACTATGTACGTAGCTGTTGTAGCTTTTGTAATATGTACGTAGATTATTATTTAGGTAAAGTTTATTTTTGAAAAGTACTGTTTTAAACATAATCCTCGAACTGCAATCTAAATTTGCTTGAAACTAAACGATAAACAACAGTAGCATATCTATTACATTTGGTATAACTAGAGAACAGCATAAGTATATTATTGATGTATTTTTTACCATACCAGAACTTATTAGTTCTATCATATCCAACACGAGGAACAAGAATATGGCCATATGAAGTTGCATCTTAGTCGCCCCGCAGAGGGCGCTTGTTTAAACCCTATCGTATACCTATTTTATTTTTAAATAGCGACAACGATTTATCTCGCCGCTGCGCTGGTACAAAACCAACACACAAAATAGGACGTTGTTGGCGACATTGAAAATTACCAGATTTAACATTCCGTCTTACAGTAAAATTAGCAATTTTTTAAATTATAGTTTGTCAGGTTTGCTCCACAATGTGGCTACTATTTGAAATAGAGGGGCATAATCACAGCTGAACTGTCGAAACAATTGTCAGGTTATAATTTGATAAATCTTGTAAAACTTTTTATTACTATAAATATTTTTTGTATTTACTTTAGCAACGTGTTTTTTATATACACATTACGGTGATATTGGGCTAAATTAAAATAATAAAATTATTTTAATAATTTTAACATATCCTTTAGAAGTGCGGATAAATGCCTTTAGATCGTAGACGTTTTTAATAATCAACTTTATTATTAAAATTAACAGTGAACTTTGGAAATACTCTTCAACTTCTCTTTGATTCTAAATTCGTATTTGATTTAAAAATGCTTTTTAAACTAGGTTTAAATAACGTAGGAGTCATATAAAAACGTTACGTGAGTCCTCATCTAATTTCAAGATTACGTAAAATAGGTTGGCCACCAATTATAACTACTAAATAAGTTAAAGTACATTTTTCTGAAACTTTTATATCAGGGCGATGTGGATTCTCGTGGTTGTAAACGATATATAAAATAAATAAAAAATAAATGACCATAAATTGAAATCTAATAAATAAAATTTTTAATGGTCGAAATTGTTTAATTAATTAACTTCCACTCTACACTGGTCATCTTAGCAGGTTCCAAACAAGTAAAAGGAAAAATACTTTCCTACCTTTTCAATAATTGTACCAGTCCTTTGTATATAAAGTAAATGGATCTTGATGTAGTTTATCTCTTTCACTCCAATATTATTTTAAATTGGTACAACTGCTTTCAAACTGTCAGATGATTTTATAAACGTAAATACCTCGATTCTTTAAATCAATAATGGAAATAAAATCTTCTTGAATAATCCAATAAAAATCTCGTTCACACTTTCATATAATTGGTGATTAACGAATAAATCTTCTTTTAATTTTCAAATATCCAGGTAAATTATTCTTTAAACGTTGTTGTATTTTCTTTTGTTGACATCCAACCATATGGTCGTTACATAACCACACTTATTTTACAGATTTTGGGTCTCGAGCCGAGCATGGATTCTCCAAGTGCATTTGATCGACTGAATTTGTTAATTTTAGCTGGGGTTTATATATGATTTGATGAAACAAATGAAGATTCTGTCAATTTTTCCAAACAACCGCCTCGTGAATGTTTTATATGACGTCACTATTCAAACACATATGACAATAATTACCACAGATCTTAATTCTACAAAGATAGGATTGTAGCTGGTAAAATAACGATTAAAACAATATTGGACACTCATATTCCAAAGTCTACCATAACGAAGATAATTAGCAAAAACGATTGACGATAAACAAATCTCATTATAACCTAATTATACACACAATTCAATAAATCCAGCTTCATCCTATACAAATTGAATACATAATTACACAATGTAACTGATACATATAAAATTTACATAAGAACATCGCTACAATAGAAGAAAAACATAAAAAATTCCTCTCTACGATATTTATAAACCCAACGATGCTTTATACAAAATCCATGTTCAATTCAACTCAAATAAAATCAAATTATAGTCAAATTGTCCAACATACAGTCCTCCAAGTGTTTACATTAAAACAATTGTGAGAAAAGTTAATAAGAATCAATATTTGTAAAACACGAAGCATATCAACCAAGCCGAAACCTTCATTAAAATAAATGCTCTGTATTATTATATAAGAGTTTGTAATTTTATTGTGCTAGATTAGTCTTTACAAAATTGACCTAATTTACATATTTTTAGTTAAGTATCAACCCGAAACTGAGTCAGTCTCATGGAAAGCAGAAAAAATCTTCCTACGTTATCAATCGTAGACCTAGAATTTAATCAGGGAAATTAAATCTTCCAGACAAATGGAAAAATCATCCTAATATATGACTTGGGTTGCATATAATCAAGAAACAATCTAAATGATTGATATCCTTTTTAAAAAATTAGATCTTTTTACATATAAAAATTTAGGTTATGTTTGCATGAGATTTTATCCTTCTTAATTTCTATTTTAAAAATTGGTGAATCTACCTGTGACCTAACATGTAGCCTTTATATTAATAGACCTAACATCCTAGCATGTCTATCCTTATTTTATTTTATTGCATGAAATAATTATTTTTATATTTACGATCCTATCGTTCAATAAATTTTCAATGAGATGAATTCAATCTCAATATTATACCATATACCCTATATGGCTAACAATTTGCTTAATATTGTCCCCATCAAAAATATTATTTAATACCGCTGCATTTCTTTTGGTTCGTTATTTTATTGATTTGTGAGCGTTTCGTGCTAAGTCGTAAAGCCCTAAGTCGTTTCGTTGGTAAACCTGATGGACCATAAGATCCGGTATAAGCTCATAAAGCAAGGAGTGTTTTATGCGCTTATTTCAGCCATAGTCATTATTTTCATTATTTTTGAACTTTTGTAAAGCAACACTTCCTATCTTTCCAGTAGAGAAAAGATTTCCAAAATGTGACAAGAAGTGGCTAGGTTTTGGTCATTATAGTAGCGCAAGACACCAAAACTGGATGAGGTACATTCAGCGTACTAGAAAAAAAACTCGAAGTGTTGCGAAAACTTTGCAAGTGTGAAAAGTCTTTATTCTTCAATATCAAACCGTTTATATAGGTAGGAGGTCTTGTGTATTTCATGTGTAGCACAGTGTAATCAATCTGACATTTAAGAAGTGCTTTTACCACGCATTAATCTGGCGCCCTTATATACCACTTTAACGTTCTCTTGTAAAAGAAGGCAATTTCCTAGAAGGATTGCTTTTTGAATGACCATTAATAAGGTACAGGGGTAAACGTTGGATAGAGTAGGTCTATATTACCTTAGGCGGTTTTTGGACATGGTTTATGTAGGTTTATTACGTATATTATTATTTGCTATTTCGAAGATATAAAAATTGAAATAATTCTCACTGAATGAGATTTTTAAATACTGTTTATATGGAGGTACTACAGTAAATGTTAAAATTCTCTAAATATATTGCCAAGTCTATGACAATTGATCCACTATCTCTAACGAAAACTCGAAGTAAACCCGATTGTAATCACACAGCAAACGTTGTATATACGAGCCCTGTCTCACTGAAGTTGGTACACATCTTTTTCTGTTAAACGGCGCCCCGCAGCTTTCAACCAGGAATTTTCTGGTTTTTCAAAGCTGCCATTTCTTGTTGCTAGAGTAAAAGTACTGACCTCCTATGTTATAAGATATGTTGTTTTATTGTTATATTTGGTTGTGTATTTATCTTTTATATTTTAAAACAAAGTACACCCACAATCTTTTTCCCAAAATTTACATTGGTCTTCAAAGTGATGTTCGTTATTGTTAGAATAAGCTCTTGCTTTTGCACCTACTCCGTGTGCCTTTTTTTAAATTTTACTGCGGCAGGGATCTCTCTTACCGTCTCTTTGCGTCCACAGATTAATCAGAGTTGAAGGGGCAACGTGAGGAAATCACTCGATAGAATTTCATGACACTTAACATGGAATAAGTGCAAAGGCAGTACTTTACTCTAACAACAAGAAACTACTGAAGAAGAAGCTACTGTCTATATAAAAAAAATAACAAAAATAGAAGCGAACTTCAGTGAGACTGGGCTCGTACAACATAAGAAAGTCCGTGAATAAATAGTTTTGACCGTCAGGTTTTGATGGGGTTACCCTCGTTCCAGTGTATCTTTATCAAGGATATCCACACAGAAGATAATGAAACTTTTATTTTTGTTATCTAACTCTTTTCCTTACTATTTAATTTATAGTAAATGTTGAAATTCTATTTTTGTAGAAAAGACAGTATAGTTAGTAGTTAGTGGCTTTGCTTAGGTTGCTATCCATTTGTAGTACAAACGTACTTGGATTTTATTGACTAACATAGATAGAATTGGGAATATTGTATGGAAGCGTTATTATTTCCTTTATAATATAAGTATCTTATTAGCTTGTCTACATCTTTAACAAAAATTAGTAATTTTGTGGAGGTGTGCGGACGAAATACGGTAGATTAGTATCGGTCACATAAAATGATTTAAAAAACTATTTTTTGATCTGGTTTTAGAATGAGAGTTTCAACAAGATTGTTTAAATTATTTATTAATTTGGAGAAATCTCCATGACGTGTGTTTTACTGTATTCTCCCATAAATGTTAAAATAGAAGTTTGTTTCAGGATTTCATTATTCATGCTTTGGCCTTTGATGGAATATTTCTAATCCAATTTTAGGAAGTAGGTAGTGTATTTGTCAAATTAACTAAATGCTTTTCATTTGATAGCATACTTCCCAGGATAGTAATATCGTCTGCATATGCCAAGGCGGTAAAAGGTTTTACTGGTGGTAGTAGCAACTTTGACTTTTGTTAAGTTTTTAGTATATAATTAATGCAAATGTTGAAAATTATGAACAAGTAACCTTTGCATAGCTCTTTTTATCATATTTATAATCCTAACTAATTGATTTCAAGTTTAAATAAAAAATTCTTTGCCGCAAAGTACAGATTTAGTTCCTAAATGAGTAAAATCAAAGCAGTGGCGGAGCATTGTTAGAGGATTAAAGTATTAAACAAAACTCGTAACACCTACACTTGAAAAGTATTGTACGAAAATGCAATGAAATAGTATATTACATGTTGAGTTGGTAAAGGACATCTTTACAAGCCAAGCGATATTGTTTATACTATATCGCGAGCCTTGGAAACTTACCAAACCATTAGACTTAAATAATCAAAGTAACAAAGAATTATAAATTTTGAAATAAATTTTCTGTAAACTGTCAATATATTCCAATCATGCATCTATCGACCAAAAAGTTTTTAAATAAGGTTTCATTGTTCGCCGCTAAATGGGTAATGTATGCTTTCAGTATTTTAAAATTTGAAATCAATTAATTCCATTATACTTATTAAACTAATATAAAATACGGAAAAATAAAACTAATATTAAACAAAAAAGATATTTTTTGCGTTAAATATATTTATAAAAACCTAAATTTAAATCGAATAAAACGTCTTGTAGTAAATTATTTGCAAATAAAAGTTCGCCAAAACTTAACTGGTCAGTTTTACAGGCATGTAATAGTTATTTACACAGCAAGCTAAAGTTTACTTTTAGGTGCAAGGTATTTTTGATTGGACGATGCGAAGCGTAAGCGTAGTCGAAGTTAGTTAAAAACACCGAACACCTGAAAGGACTTTTGCAGCGTGTAATGCATTGAACTTTTCATTCTCCCCTTATTAACCACCGTAAATAAATAAATAAAATGATGATTCAGTGATTATAATAAAATAATGTTTCTATATACAACAATATTGTTACCAAGGTAATGTTGACAATAGCCACCTTATAATATTGTATTTAAAAAAAAGTGACAGTTTTACTTCGTTGTCCAGGGACCGAAAGTTTTTCATACCTAGTAACCACCTCGCAAGTTTTACTTTCGCTTTCGGTTGCCTTGGTAAGATAGAAAGTTACACTTTCGTAAAGGGGAGAATGAAAAGAACATTGTTAACTACTTCGCTGTTACTATAGCAATAGCTTACTTTCTAAGGTTTTTACAATTATTTATCGAATCGCAAGATTTTATAAAAACTTCTCAGATGTGCCAAATTCAACGAAATTAATTACAACTTATGTTATGAGATACAAAAGCGTCATGTCAGATATCATCTTAATTTTTTGAATATATCTCTTTATATATTTCTGATAGCATTGGAAATTTTTGAATTTTGAATTGCATTATAAATGAGGTGAAATTAAATTTATTCAATTTGACAGTTTTGATTAGAGATCTGGGTGGCCGATTAAGCGTTTTATTAAAAGTTTTTATAAAACTTTGTGACAATAAGAGAAATATTCGGAAAACTATGGTCCTCTTGAATTTCGTGTATAATATGGGTTACAATTAATTTTGTTTAATTCGACAGTTCTGGGTAGCGCTGTAAGGCTTCTGTTAAAAATTAATTGTTTGTTACACCCCCAGTCTGTTCCGTAGCATTTGCGAATGGTTAGCTTTGTATGTGGGACTGTCACATTATGTCATTTATTTTATTTATTTATTTTTGGGCGAGGAATCAGGATGGCGGAGCGTTCTTCGTACCTCATGGCACCGATAACTATGATCATTTGGCTGACCCTACTAGAATTTAGCCTAATCTGGAGGAATTCCACTTCCAGTAGGGATTTTCGTACCAAACATCGCATTGACACAGGACCTACAGTTTTACATCCTATCCGTAAAGAAAGCATGTTTTTAATTTTTCTCCGCTATGAAAAATTACCAGCTCGGCCGGGGATCGAACCTGGACCCTCGTATTATGAAGCAAACAAGTAAACCACTAATCCACCGAGGCTGGCGTCACATTATGCATTCTTTATAGTTTTTATTTTAACCCTTGCGGTTATGCAGTTGTCGTTAAGAAGCGATAGTAGCAAAAAGCTGTCTTGTAGAGAAGTAAGTACCCTTATTTTTTCTCCGATGCCGTCTTAAAACATAAGAAATTAAGTAACATGAAAAGTAACCATGTAGCCTGTCTGCAATGTATCACAAAATGCTACCCGATTATTTTATTTTGCTAGATTACTTTGCTGCCTTCGATAAAGCTCATGTATTTAACGTTCCTGTTTTACACTTAAAAGATCGAATAACTTATACAAAAGACACGAAAAACGTATACTATAAATTATAAATAACAAAATTTTAAACATTATAAACAATAATTACATAACATAACAAATATAGCTATAACTATTCTGGAGTAAATTCTACAAACACTTTAAATGAAGTGTAAATTGTAGTATAAGGCTATATAACAGATATATGCTAAGACAAGCAACTAATACTAATGCAGCTATAACACTATCGAATATAATGTGTTCTGGAACATCTATTTATGCCCTAACAAGGTCATAAATATTGGTCAACCACAACGGACCCGTTATGCACCCCTAGAATTTAGTTTTAGAGCAAAGACAAAGCATTTTGGAAGTAGAATACTGAAAATACCGTAGGGGTGGACGTTCTATAGTGATAGTGGGGAATCGATTATGTAATATTATTACTATGAGAGCTACACAGAATCGTAAATTAGAATATTAAATTTGTAAATTATTTTGAACATTTTGATACATGCATATATCAATTTTGGAATTAAACTTATCTACAATGTAAAAAATGAGGTGAAGTTTACCCTGGGAAAGAATTAACTTCCCTCTCTTATTTGCGGTAGTTTTACTCTAAAATCCAACTTTACCTATATGTTAAGAGTTGTTTTACTATTTGTGGTAAAATTTTCTTTAATTTTGTAAAATTACACAAATATAAGTAATTCTACTACATTTAACTGGTTAAAATCACTATTGATAATGTAAATTTACATAACTCAGAAAATTTTTCCTTGCAAATGTATTATTGCTGAATAACTTGATTCAAGTATAGTGTAATTTTGCCCTTAATATGTTTTTAACCGATGAGATAAAGTATACTAAAACACTGATTTCACTTGCTTGATGGTGAGTGGTGAGAACCTTCGTTTCCAATAGTCCAAATTGGGCTGTTGGGGAATAGTCAGAAAGGTGTATACCAGTTCTTTTATAATTTCTTGTTAAAGGTTGCGCAATCGGCGAGGCGTACCCCATCGATATCGAACGTAGTGTTCATTGTTCATTAATATTTTGTTTTTCGTTGTAGTGTAGTGCTGATTTATTAAGACAAATATTTGCACGTATGACCCAAGGTGGGAAGAATTTTGTTTTATAGTAGAAGTTAAAAAATACTAATCGGTAGGTTATTAATGTTAAAATTACAAATAAATCAATAAAATGATAATAACTTATTCAACGTTTTTCTAAGATGAATCCGAAATTGAAGAATTCGAAATAAACTAGCATAACTGTAATTGAGAAAGGTACTCGTATAGAATTGTTTATATAGTTTATAATTTTTAAATTTTCTAGGTGGAATCGAAACGTTACCTGTTGTATTCAAGAGTATAAAATGCATTTAATGGAACAACTTAATTTTATTGTTAATTAAGTTATAACAGATATCCACTTAGGACTTGAATTAAATTCTCTAACCTATTTTGGTTATATATTGACATGTAATATTTAGTAATTAAATAAGATTGTTTTTATCTATGTTTATAAACCAAATTGCTAAAAATAATAATATACACATTTTCTGCACTTACTTCAGTATGAATCCAAATATATCGTTCCCCTTGCGAGCTGTGTGCTTTCAACATGGCCCACATCTCATGTAATAAATAAAATAGTTGCAAGTAAAAAAACTATTCCAATGTTGTCATGTTGTAGATGTAAGACAAAAGATTGCTCTAAATTCCATTTTTATTATGGCGAGACTATTGGTTTCAGAATATGAAGAATATTTCCCTTTCATTGGCAACGAATATAGAGCTCCGGATAATATTCCTTAAGGTATCTTTTAGAAACATCAGCAACAATCTCTTGATACCTTTGACCTAATATTGACAGATGATGCTTGCCTGTCAGCAGAATCCGGAGCATGAACTGAGGTTAACGGCTAATCAGTTAGAAAATGAGGTTGTGTCAACGGACTTGGGTACAATTAATTAATGTAATGTTACTGATGTACACAATTACGGAAACGTAATAAGCGACATTAATAAACAAGACACTAAGGAATTTGTTACCGCATGTGGGAATGAACATATTCGTATCAATTTAACAACGATGAACTATTACGTATAGAAAAACAACCGTCCTATACAAAAACAACCGGAGATTCTACACTTTTAAGCCAGCTTGCACAGGCAGTCTCATAGGAGGCCAGATTTTCATGCGGCCTACACACTACACAAACCACATTAGAAAACCCTTTTTTTAACTATTTCTAAACAAAATACCTCTTAGTAAAAATAATACAGAACATACTTTTGGACTATAAGTTTAAAAGATTTCTTTTTCTTCTTCAAAAAAGGATAATGTACACTTTAAGCAGTTTGAAAAACCCATATAGCTTAATATTTGACCTGGACAGTCCTCTTTTATATCCAAACTAGAGACTGCATGTATAGCGTTTGACCAGCACAAGGGGGTCTCGAGAGGGCAACTGTAGTTTGAATCCCGTTTTAGACGTACAAAAAACACGACAATGTTCATCATTGTATTAATTTTCATTCAATTTTCATTGAAATTAGATATACAGGGCATTTCACTAACTTTCGTTTAAATTTAATGAGTGATAGTACTCACCAATAGGAACAAAAAATTCTTATACCATTATTGATTTTACGCACATCGAAAAAACCTGCTAAAAGGTAATCTCTTGGGAGCTCAAATACCTGGTTTAAAAGTAGGTTTAAAAACAATATTTTGGAAATCATACGCATTGACGTTATCACATTTACTTTTTTTTGTGATTTTAGTCGGTGTATTGAGAATGAGCTATGACAGAGAAAAATGGTATGTTTACATTCGTTCAATACTTTATTATTATTATTATTGCATTTTAGAAACGAGTTTCTTTATTATAATGTAACCTTGACATTTTACTTTGAACCCTAAATAAATACTAATAATAAACAACACAAATTCTCTTCTGTTCGAATTAGACCCACTATCATTAAACAGTTTTATTTTCAGGAAGTGGTACATTACAAAACAAGCAAGGATTGGTAATTTCCTTTAAATAAAAATAATTAAGTACGAATAATAGTAATAATACAAAATAAATAAATGACAATATCAACGCATTCTTTGTAAAATTACATTAAATATGTTTTATGTTAAATGATTTACTTTTATCAAATAAATAATCACAACGAAAAGCTATATTTGTTTAAAACACATCAAAATGAATGATTTCCATTGTAAATATCTAATAAATAGAAAATTAGTAACTGAACCTCTGTAGAAATAATTCTCATCTGACTAATATTACAATCTCGACTAAAATTTAAAAAACAGTGGTTTAGTTTAGCCAGCTTAATACTCAATAAACATCTTAATTACTACTTTTATTACTTTGTAAAACAATGTGATCTTTCAGAATAATTTGAAAGTTGAATGTTATTCAGGGGATATCTATGAAGAAGAATCTTATCGTGGTTACAAGCATCTGTTTTTAATGTTTATACAATTTAAAAAGTAGCTCCTTTCTATTAAAAAATCGCTTAAGTGATAACTAATAAGTAAATCATTTTAAATGCACGCCTACCTACTTTAAAATTACCAGCAACTTAATCAAGTTCTTAAAACAACATACCAAGACAGCCCTGTATTTTAAGTAGTTTACTGTACAGTTCCTGTGATGTCTTGCAACCGTGTTTGTAATTTTTCATGAGCGAATCGTTTACTTTTATATTATTTTTTCAACATTATACGGTCCAAACCCAGAAACCGTTGTTTGTTCAGATTTAATGAAACTAGGGAGGTATCACAAAACACTAATCACACATTTACTGCCGTAATGTTTAAGGCGTTGTTGGAACTAAATCACAATTAATTCACAGAATTTTTTAAATTAACTACTAAATATGAAAATTTCGTACTTAAACACCAATAAAATATTTCTCACGCAAAAATGTCCATTTCTTTGTGTCACATTTGTCTCCAGCTCCAAATCTGGAAAAGGGAATTTGCTATGAAATTGAAATACACCACTGTAACGGATCTACAACAATCTATCTATTACAAAGTTAACTGCTCAAAATAAGAGCACAAAAACATTATGAAACCGTACGAAAAATCAGTTGTACAAGAAACTGTATAATTATATTAATCAGTTAGTAAATTCAATGTAACATATAAATGAAGAATCCCGGTCAATGCGTGCACATCAGTTGTGAGAACATTACGATAAGATAAGAATGTAGGCAGAATATTGTATTACCAGGGCTATTTAAAAAAGTCAGCGGCGTACGTTATGATTGTACTTTTTATCATCATGTAAATTTGTCATCGTTGAATTATGTGTTCAACCCTAATAACACCCTAATAACGAGTTATAATTAAACATTTCATTACGTTTTAAATGTCATAGGGTAATGAAGACATTTAAAGAAAAGTAATTGTAAAAATTTTAGTTATAACCCGTGAGAAGTAAAAAATAGAGAAGATAAAATCAATTTATAAAACATTCTCTTAATATTCTCATCTATATATAATTGTGAAGTTTTACAATTATTTAAAAAGAATGTTTCTCTTTTCAAATTAATAATCATAACTACAAAAATCATAACTGGTGTTAATTTACATTTTTAAGTACGTAAAACTGATACTAAATGATGCTAATCCTTTTTATATATTAATTTCCTTATTATATATTATAAAACAAAAATATGCCTAACTGTGAGTTTTTCTTTTTAATCAGTATTATTTACCAAATAGTATTTTATTTGAGCACATGTATCTTCTTAATTTAATTGAACTTTTTACTTTAATGTTTTTGTTGACTTATGTCATTCACTTTTGTGGCCTATAAGGATGAAAATAAAGTTTATTATTATTACTTATAGGTGGAATGGACTAATTTAACTTGGACGTTATAGTATAAATTAATTTCATTTTCCCTATTTTGTACGTATATTCAATTATAATCGAATACACTTTAAGCATCAACGTTAGCCTTCTTAAAGGACATTTTGTGGCGCTACTGAATCATTCGAGTTTATCTGTTGTTTCTCTTATCTGTTAAATTTGCTCGAGTCGACCACGTGATCGTGGCGTTAACACGGCGTGATTTGCGATGCTTTTTACAATTTTGCCCTCGTGATATCGGTAATCTTAAATCCTTCATTTGTTTGCGAGAGTATAATGTACTTTCCGACCAAAGTATTTTGCTGACGAGCGATTATAATATGGGACATGTAACATAAATATTTTAAAACAAACACCAACACATATGTTGTTACTTGAAAACATGCCTAAATAAATTTTGATAATTTATTTATGACCAACTTTATAGTTATATACTTAGGACAGCAAGGCTAATGTGATGCTGTATTTTATTATTTTATCCTATGCATTTACACAGAAGAGAAAGAATAGAATAGCATCATATTAGCCTTAACTGCATTTTCAACGTGATATCTGATACATTGATGCAGCTGATGCTAGGTGATGTCACAGTTAGTTAGTGACTATTATATCCAGAAGTTTACAAACGTTGACCTATTTAGCAAATTTTTTTCGATGTCCATAAAATCAAAGATGACGTAAGATATTTTTGTTCCGATTGTAGGAGTACTATCAGACATTAAATTTACACGTTTAGTGAAACACCCTGTATTTTAATGAAACTTTAAAATTGAGTCTGATATGTCCCTTGATATGGGAAAGCGCTTATAGCCTATTTCAATATCCTGGATCGAAAAATTCTCCGAAACAGCTGCTGTACTATTTAATTAATTTGAATTGCTATCCACAGGAGCCAATTTAAACGGTGCGTGTGGTGTGTCAAACACTTCTATAATGAACTTATTAAAGCTGCCTGTAGAGGATTATTATTTTTTTCTGTTAGTAGGTGGATATATGTAGGTTTTATCATATTACTGCCCTTTTTTATTTTCTTATACTGATGTGTTTTATAAACGAAATTAAGGAATGTTATTATGAATAGAGAAGCTAAATCTTAGTTTTAAATTAAAGCATTCAAAGTGGTCCCCGTCGCATTAATATAGCTCATTTTTCATTCACTTTCGTTCATTAGTCAGAGATTAGGGCCTAAATAATTATTTTTAATAAAATTAAGATACTTGTATTGATATTGTATTGATTTAATTCCCTCCAATACCCTTTAATAGATAACAGATGAAACACGTTACAAAGGCAGGTCCTCTCGTTTTATTATATTCCGTTGTTCCAGTTTTTATAATAATGAATCATGAATCGGATATATAATATGCCATATTTCCCATTTACTCCTAAATTTCCAAAAAAACATTAATTTTCGAGCATTCTGCACACGAGACCTGCTTACCTGATGTTTTCGTGACATTCGACGTTCTGACGTTTCGACATATCCAATTTATTAACAAAAGAAAAACATAAATAAATTATTCATCATACCAAAGGTAGATTTACATTGAATACAAAGATAAAAATATATAACTTTATAACTGCATAAAATGCAACGAATAACGTAGCTAAAATATTTATAGATAGAGCGCACTGCTTGTAATTACGAGGCTACAGGTGTACTTAATGCTAAGTTAATCCTTTTTCACTTAGGAGATGCGCTTTCAACGATCAGAATCTAAGTGCTTCTGTTAAATAATAATAATTTAAGTGTAGCTTGTGAGCTGGTAATTAATTCAATGTAACATGTTAAGCTCAAATTATTTCCCTCTTTGCTTAAATATTTTTCTTACTTAATTTTTACAATTAACCTACGAATTGATTTTTAGATTAAAAATACCTAATTATAATAGCTATTTGTGTATTAAGAACGGAAAGTATTAGATTGCCGATCGAGAGAGAAAGTACGCTAGTCGATCTAGGATCAATGATACTTTCCGCAAACAATACATACCAGATTATTTCTACAACAGCAAAAATATTTAAGAAATATCAATGTTATATCTATCTGAAATCGGTAATCCAAAAGCAATCAATAGCAGAATCAACCTACGTCATTTGCATTCAGAATAAGGATTAATACAAAAAGGTTTACTACAGTTCGATCAATACTAACAACGTTTCTATTGTTGTAAACTGTGCTGTGATATTCATCACAAGAGATCGGTTTCATAATTCTAAATATTTAACAGGGCAAATCTATGCAGTTTACTTTTTAAATTCCCAATTTATATATCGTAAAAGCTTGAAAATAACCACTATAAGAATAAGTACTTCTAATAAAGGTTTAAAGACAACGACATAATATTACTTTTAAAATTTATGTTATGGAGAAGGTTTGAAAAGAGATCTAAAACAATAGAGCCGCTATTGTTATATGGGACAGCAGTGCCGTAATGAGAGTATGAAGCGCCTGTGGCAAGTGTTTAACTTGCGCCTCTCCGTGACCCAATGACAAAAAAATTAAAAATTTTAATGTAACAAGTTAAATTTTACTAAATGCAATATATTAAATACTATTAACCTCATCAAACTGAGTTGCCTGTATATACAATAATGTATTTGTCAAGGTATTTGTATGAATAAATAATATATAGCCTAATAGGGTCGTTGCATGGAATTTAAATTTTGATATAACTTATATATTTTATTAGTATAACTGTTATCTAATATATAGGTCCATAGTCACCAAAATCGATAAATACATTACGATAACTGAACGAATTTTAAAATGAATTTAAAGTTTAAATATTTTCCGTACATTTTCTATACCGCTGACGTCATAATACTTTTGTCTTACATATTTTGTTTCAATACAGCGCATGCGAGGACTATGACGTTGTTGTATTAAAAAAGGACAGAAAAATTTAAAATTGTAAATTGAATATCTCGCTAACGGCTGCGTTAAAGATTTTAAAAAATACGTCGAGTTATTACTAACCCTATAGAATATAAAAACGTTAAGTTTCAAAATTGTGAAACGACCCTATTAAGAACAAACTTTTATTCATATTCAATGACAAAATAAGAGAAATACAAAGCATAGGTATATGTTAAAATAATATAATAAAAACATAAAACAGTTCAGCATATTTTATAAAGTAATTTTTCTCGCTTTTTCATTTGCAAACACATCTATTGTATCGTCATAATTTAATGTTTCTTTTCGTAAGTTGATCTTATGAACGAGGAAAGACCAACAAAGACGGTAGCGCCTTGCCTACACACTACACAGTATAAATCGTTCTTGTATGAGTATGCATTCACATGAGGCGGGAGAAAGCAGCGTAGCGTAACTTGCTCAGCCAATCAGAACGTCGTATCAACGTCACCTGATTTCTCCTGACGTTCTGATTGGCTGAGCTTTTCACCTCATGTGAACGCTGGCTAGGAGTGTAAGAGAGTAAATTGTGATGAGCGCGCAATAATACGTGTCTCTGTCTAATTGGTCAGGAGGCGAAAGACGGCTAGTGACAGTCGGTGCTGATTCATGTAAAGTAGAATGGTCAAATAAAATAAAAACTACGTGCAACTCAATCCGGTCGATATCTATTGTTTTGCGCCCCAAATCCAGTTGCGCCCGTGGCGGGCGCCTTCTTCGGCACGCCCTCGTTACGGCACTGCGGGACAGCAAGTAGTTCTAATTCTTTGTTATCTCGAGTCCGAGGAAAATTAATCCAAGGCACGGGATTTTTGTATATAAGGTATAAATTTAAATATTCATTTTAGAATTAAGATTTTATTTGTATCAATTTCTTCGGCAAATTATTAGTTAAAAAAGGTAGTTCTGAACAAGCGTGTCGCCTAACACAGGTAGGTTTTTCACCAGTTTTTTTAAAGAAACCAGTAAACAACCACTTCAAATACATACAAATTATTATTTATAACCTCTCTAAAAACAAACAATGAAGGGAAATGAGTTAGTTTCAGTAAGAAACTGAAACACCTGACCAGGTTATTTATTAAGCAAACTTGTACTTTCTATTCAATTATATTCAAAAACGTTTCCATTGAGATATTTATAATTTTCTATTTTATTTATAAACAGGTATTATTATTTTTAAATAGTAGTATTTCTAAAGACCTTAACAGAATATTTTTACTTAAAAATACATACTGAAATATGGTCTCGATCATGTTAACAAGCAGTCGTTTTCAAGAGGTAAAGGGTTCTATGAAAGCTCTAATGGACATTTAAAGGCGATAGTGCGCTTGTATAATTGTTTATAGTGCGTTAATTATAGTATTTTTATAGTAATTATAGTGTTTATAGTATTTCTGAATCTGTTTTACTTTATCTAGAGAGAGATATTTATGAGCATTAAATAAACTAGGATAATAAAAGGTTGTAGGTGCAATACCAGGTATTATTTTCTAGGAAATAGCAAACTGGTTTGCAACAATAAATGCATTTAAAGTTTTGTTTATTTTGAAATTTTAAGTACATTTTTGGAAAAATACTTGCTTGGCTGAGTCATCTTCATATTCAAGAAAAATGTTTTGTAAAAGCTACGAATGACTTAAACGTTGACGACAAACAATGCAATATTAACCAGGAAAAGTTTTGCCATAAAAGAGCGAGAAAGAATTTATTATAATGTATTGCTGTGCTTTTCATTAACTACGTTATTTGATTGGACGACCGTTCAAACCTATTTTAGAAACGAGTATTTGGATTTTTGGGTTAGGTATCTATGTAAAGTTACTATCCGGGATTCCCGGGAATTAAACAGTAATTGAAGAAATATTATTAAAAATAAATATGTATACCAGTAAATATGTATATTGTGTACGATTTATGATGACACCATTTATGCAAGACTATAGAATTTTGCCTGTGTAAATCCATTATAACTACCACAATTCAATTAATGACATTTAATGATCCGTTCAATGTTTATTAAAATAGTTTTAATGGAGGATTATCTGTTACATGACACCATTAAATAATAATTTACTATTAAATTTGCTAATCTGCTAACTCATCTAAAGCTGCAAGTTTTTCCAATATGTCTCTTTTCGTTGGGAACAACATTAATAAGCAATTAATCTTAATTACGCAATATAAACTAGTAGATTGCAATTTTTGTTGCATTTATAATGTGAGTAACTACTGATCGATTGAAAATACTATTCGCGATTTTGAAGCTTGTTAGTGATTCGTTAAATATTGTAATGACCGGGGGTCCCACCCATTAGACGATCACGGACCAAGTTACTCTACCCGCGTAAATTGTAAGTATTTAACAAAACGGAAGTTGGCACAGTATTACCAACCTTACAAATGACAAATTTTATGATGGTAAATATAACAAAAAGAACAAACTGGATACTACGTTTACTTATTATTACTTATTAATCAGTTATTGAACTTGAAGCGTTGACGCATTTAATCTGGGCTAGCATATTTTCAAGGGTAGACATACGATTTTCTTAAAATTTTGGGAAAATAGTTCAATTACTATGAAACTTAAGTGCTAGTTCTTTGATTAACTTTGAATGTACAGTTTCTCTAAAATTAATTTTTCACGTAAAACATGTGAAATAATTTAATTAAAAAAAATTCCAAAACAAGTTACGATAGATAAGCATGTTTTTAACATCCCTAGAGTATTAATTTAAAACTAAAGTTATCACATTATTATATTATTTATAAAACAAATAACACGTTTTTTGGGTACACTTGGACCATAAGTTTTGCGAAGTCGACCGGATTCCATACAGTTGTGTAAAATTACCATCTCTTCCACATACAACTGCAGCGGTTCAACATCTGTACCGGGTATATTACCAGGTCCAAACCTGGCTGGAAAAATATATAAATCCAGAACAGTGGGGGGGGGGGGGTCTTAAATAGCGATTTATTGGAGTCCATCATGACACTATTACCACCTGCGCCAGACAGTATCCTTAACAGAATTTTTTTGTAATTGTACGACAGGTTGTGGCGGAAACTGCGGATGCAAAAAAATCGAATTATCTTGCTTCATTATTTGCGGCAATTATCATGGACAATCATGTGTTAGTGTGCGCCTGAAGCTTCTGTTTTTGATGCTTTCCGATAATTATTCCACTGAGCATTATGAGGTCAATCCCATTGATCTGTTGGTAGCAAATATAAGTGAAGATGATAGATATGGTGAAGATAAAAAACTCAAAGATGATAACGACAGAATACAGATACATGAAACTGGCAAAACAAATCCGAGACAAGAGAGTAGTTTTTTAACACTACTTAAACATGGATTAGGCCTACTGGGGATGCCATGTAAAAAATACGCGCTTTATATCATATTGTATCTCGAATATAGTACGAAAACGTACATTATACACTATATTTGCGGTATATCTCGCATTCAGTTCGCTGTATGTAAAAAATGAGTATAATAGGAAGTGAAATATTTGCAAATCAACGTTACAACCGTTTTTTTCTGTGACCTTTAATATCTTCTAACGCCGGCGCGATCTCACCCTCGATTTTTAATATATGGTTTCAAATTCAAACGATGAAAACAAAAAAAAAATTAATTTCGATTTTTTTAGAACAATAATACTAAAATAACTGAACTATAGCGGGATTGCGACCAAGTGATAGCTCAATTCATTTAAAACACATAATGCAGCGGTTCTCAACCTTTTAATACTTGGGACCCAACTTCTCATATTAGTTGTAAGCGCGCCCCCCTTACATTGATTTTTGGTGTATGTATTTTTCTTTTAAGACAACAATTTTGATCGAATAGGAAAATTACGCCCCATATGGCAACACCGGCACCCCCACAGTATTTCTCCCGTTTTCACGAAACTTATCTTACCTTTTGTGTTACTTATATGTATTTACTTATTTTAAGGGATACATTTTATTTAACAGTATGTATCTTTTCTTATTTTAGTTTAATTTTTTTTGGTTTTTCTCCATGACTTCGCGCCCCCCTTTGGTAATCTGGCGCTACCTTAAGTGGCCGCGCCCCACAGGTTGAGAAGCACTGACATAATAGGTAATAAAATTACCTTCTTCGAATCTGCTGAATCGGATGGTACTGGAATCGGATCGGGTGGATGCTACTCGGATGGTTGTAATTTAAAAATTTATATACTCCATGCGCAAAAGACCAAACAGAAATAATTAAATTGTTGCTGGACCATTACTAATCTTTAGTGTATAAAAATATGATATTTTACTTGTTGCAGTCTTTTCAGCGGCAGTTGTTTAAGGTCCGTGAAGTTGGGCGTACCCATATTCAGGATTTTTGTGAAAATTATGTCAACAATTGGTGCTCAATTTGTGCTAATTTGTGCCGCAAAACTTATATGTGCTGGTCCCCTGAACGACATATTAAAAAAAACAATGGGTACGTCCAACTTCACGCTGGACGTACCCATGTCGAGGAATTTAACCAAACTAGAGGGAATAATTAGTGCTCAATTTGTGCTAATTTGTGCCGCAAAATTTATAATTTGTGCAGGTTTCCTGAACGATATATTAAAAAAAACAATGGGTACGCCCAACTTCACGCTGGACGTACCCATGTCAGAGAATTTAACCAAACTAGTGGGGATAATTAGTGCTCAATTTGCGCTAATTTGTGCTGCCCCTATGAACGAGATATTTAAAAAACAATGGGTATAACTAGAGGGGATAATTAGTGCTCAATTTGTACTAATTTGTACCACAATTTGTGTTACCCTTGTGTTACCTTTTCTGAACGAGAAATTAAAATAAATAAACTTCACACTGAACGTACTAGTGTCAGGGAATCGAACCAATAAATAAGTTACCAGCTATAAATATCCAAATGTTTGACATTAAAATAGCGCGTTTCCATTTTTCTTGCTTTTTATGTTAAGCAGTTCATTGGAACTGCGCAATGATTTTTTAAAATGTTATATTTTGCCCGATCATCAATATTCTGAATCTCTCCCTATGATAATAATACGGTTTATTAACCAAAGGTACAAACGATAAACCTGTTACATGTACTTGGTAATATTGCAAATACAGAAAAAAACACTGTTTAGACAAATGTAAACAATATTTAAGCAATCATATTATATGTAATAACCAAGGGCAACCACATACTATCCATTTTTTTTCTAGTCCTCTAACTTTGAAAGCGTATTACTCGAGAACTACTGAACCAAATTAAATATTTTAAAAACGAGCAAATAATAAATTTATTTCTACATATAAGAGTAAAATATTATATATTTAACAAGTATACTTTTGTTTTTATCGGACGATACGCAATAAAAGGTACCCATTTTTAGGGATAATTTCATTGAAAGTAAGTTAACTAATCTTTTTCTCAGAAAGTATATGTCTTATATCTATGAGATTTTTTTAGGGGTTAGAAAGGAACATTGCGGTTGTTGTCCTATTAATTTTCGGACAAAAAAGTGTTTTATTTAAGATTTATATGAAAAAATAGCGAACTATGCGTTCTTGTTTATTAATGGAGATAGCGTCAAATTTTTTTCGGTAAATTAACACTTTTCATATGTAGACATTATTTTCTTTAAAAAAATGTTCCGAGTTTTAACAATAAAAGTGCAATAACAAAAAAACCGTTTTTTGTCAAAACCGCTTGTCATCAAAAATCGTGTTTTTTTTCCGCATTTTTATTATTAAAATTAGGAACATATTTTTGAAAAAATAGTGGACGCTATCTCTATTAATAAACAAGAACGCATAGTTCGTTATTTTTTCGCATAAATCTTAAATAAAACGCTATTTTGTCTGAAAATTAATAGCATAAGAACCGCAAGGTTTCTTTTTAACCGCTACAAAAATCTCATAGATATATGACATATACTTTCTGAGATAAAAATCAGTTAACTTACTTTCAATGAAATTATCCCTAAAAATGGGTACCTTTTATTGCGTATCGTCCGATAAAAGCAAAAGTATACCGGTTAGAAATATAATATTTGACCGTTGTATGTAGAAATAAATTTACTATTTGCTTGTTTTTAAAATATTTAATTTGGTTCAGTAGTTCCCCAGCAATACGCTTTCAAAGTCAGAGGACTCTAGAAAAAGAATGGATAGTAGTTGCTTAATGGGTAGTTAAGTGCACAATTTCGTGTAGTCGAATGTATACCTAACCGTACCGTAACCTACGTGATTTTATACCTATACATTCGACTACACGAAATTGTGCACCAACTACCCATTCAGCAACCATGTGGTTGCCCCTGATAATAACTAAATATATCTTATAGTATTATGTAAAAAGACTAGTATTAGTTTGTATCACATTATAATATATTAAACAATTACGTCACATCTAATGATTATCAACATTAGCACCAATTATAACAATTATAAAAATTATAACAATGAATAAGAAGATATCCTATATAGTTTGGAGTTCCAGTTGGAACATCTGTAGGCATAACTATCAGGGATACTATCGCTTTTATTTTCATGTTGATATTCGGCATCTACTATAACTGATTAACAGTGCTTCTTGTCCACTTCACACTTTTGATTCATAGTAGTTTTACTAGATTTTGAAAAATAACTTTCCTGAGGACTAACAAATTTTTTCTTCTAGAAAGATATCTACAACAATAAAATAAGTTAATTATTATTATTAAGTATATAACACTACTACCAAAATTAGCATTTAGGACACTATGAAAGTTTTGTAACAATTGAATCTTAATTTGAATCACTTACTAATTTTTTGAGAAATAACTGTACATTTTTCCAATTTCTACTAAGGTCTCTATTGTATATTGTTGCAAAATTAAATAGCCAGTAAGTCACTTAGGCTGATCATAAAATAAGGGTCTTCTGTCTGGGATACAATAATTCAATCACACATTAGAGGAATAGCTCAAACAACACAAGAAACGGTTTTATGTGAAAAGAAGTTATTGTCTCAAAATGGTGACTGTGTTGCCTCAAGACTATATATAAATGTGATGCAATTTTATTAGAATTTTTAGGTTTAATTTGTTACACTATATTTTAACGGTGTCTCCTAACCACATATTATATTTGACTAATTGTCAGTATGTATTTCGGTAACGATGTTACCCTTTTCTTGGCATAAAGCCGTCTGTGTGTTGTGATAAACTACAGTCCTTACAATCCGTTGATGATGAAATTGAATTGAAAATGATTGAAATGAAATTTTGAATATTTTGATATAGTGATAGCAAACGCACTGGTGTGGGTTCCGTATTTTAAACACGAAACTATAGGTAAAGAATATTTTTTTGCAAGATATCCCATATGTCCAAAATAGTACCATGTTCTCTAATATGTGATTCAATTTGTTGATATTCTAATAATCCTGTAAACCACGTAATGAATTGGAAATAAAATAATCAATAAAACATTCACAATATCTATTAAATTCTCTATACCTGACAATATTATTTTGATACTAATTTTAAAACGTAATTAAAATATAATTATAAAACGGGGATGTTTGCCTACGTGATTTATGGAGATTTTTGTTTCAAGCTTTACTTGTGAAACTCCATAATCCTGAAATTAAATAGAAATAAACTAATAAAAGATAGTCATTTACCTTTGATGATACCTAGTATCAAAATAATATTGCCAGTTATAGAAATTTTAATAAATATTGTTAATGTTTTATTGATTATTTTATTTCCATTTCATTACGTGGTTTACAATTTTACAAAAAAAATTATACTTTACGTATAGTTTCGTGGTTAAAATAGGGAACCCACACACGTCCGTTTGCTATCACTGTATCAAAATACATATTCACAATTTGATAAATTTTTAAAAATAGAAATTCTTTAATTTTGATGATTACATAACAAATTAAACACTATAACGGATTGTAAGGACTCCTGTAGTTTATCACAGCACACAGACGGTTTTATGCCAAGAAAAAGGTAACATCGTTATCGTAATACGTAGTGGAAATTAGTCAAACACAATGTCACAGTATATAAAACATACAGTAATGTGACCATCGCAAATAATTTCTATCCACCACACTACATGCTGGCGCGAGTCGCCAGTATGCAGACAGCAGTTATGTTTCAAACACGCAACAGAACGTATCGAAATTACCAGAGCCGGCGTGCAGTATTAGTGCCAGTAAACAATGCATAGTGTTAGTCGTTGTGCCGCCAAAGGCTGTAAAAATACCTCGGAAAGAACTACAATTAGTTTTTTCAGGTTTCCGATTTCAGGTTATTTTTTCCTACAAACTATTATTTTTTAATAAATACGCTCGTAAAAATAATGCCGTATTTAAGAATTCACTTTTGTATATATTTACCAATTGCTTAAAATTTAAATTACTAACACGTAATAGAACAAATAAGCGATTACGAAATCGTACATAATAAAAATTTTTATATTGATTTATTATTAAAAAAGTTCAACAATAAAGAATCTAGGTCAACGCCTTATCAACAGGTGTGAACTACAGCGTCTTTTGTTACTCTCAACTGTTAAAAAAAGTCAAAGTGTGCGTTAGGATTGTACTGTTTAGCATTTCGTTTGTCATTGTGTCTTTAATTTAATATGAATGAAAATAAATTTTATTATTATTAATTATTATTATTATAGTGTAAATTGATTTCGTCTCCCCTATTTTGTCCGTATGTGATTTCGGTGACCTAGATTCTCCATTTGTTTGTTGAACAGGTATTAAAATTGTATACAGCTATGCATTTGTTCGTAATTATTTCTAAATAAAATGAAATTAGGGAAGAGATTCAGAATATTGATGATCGGAAAAAAATAACATTTTAAAAAATTATTGGACAGCTGCAATGACGTATTTCCATATTCGCAACATAAAAAGCAAGTAAAATGGAAAAGCGCTATTTTAATGCCAAACATTTGGATATTTATGGCTGGTAACTTATTTATTGGTTCGATTCCCTGACACTAGTACGTTCAGTGTGAAGTTTATTTATTTTAATTTCTCGTTCAGAAGGGTAACACAAATGTTAATTTTTGTGGTACAAATTAGTACAAATTGAGCATTAATTATCCCCCCTAGTTTGGTTAAATTCCCCTACATAGGTACGTCTAGCGCGGATCTGAATATAATCATTGTTTTTTAAATATCTCGTTTATAGGGGCAGCACAAATTATAATTTTTGCAACACAAATTAGCACAAATAGAACACTAATTATCCCCACTAGTTTGGTTAAATTCCCTGACATGGGTACGTCCAGCGTGAAGTTGGGCGTACACATTGTTTTTTTTTAATATACCGTTCAGGGAACCAGCACAAATTATAAATTCTGCTTGGCACAAATTAGCACAAATTGAGCACTAATTATCCCCTCTAGTTTGGTTAAATTCCTCGACATGGGTACGTCTAGCGTGAAGTTGGACGTACCCATTGTTTTTTTTTAATATCTCGTTCAGGGACCAGCACAAATTATAAGTTTTGCGGCACAAATTAGCACAAATTGAGCACTAATTATTGACATAATTTTCACAAAAATTCTTAATATGGGTACGCCCAACTTCACGGACCTAGTTGTTTAGGCAAACCAACTTCATTTCTAGCAAAAATCGAAGCACAACATGATGAACATGTTTATTAATCCGTAAGAGTTGTTATTTAAGATGTTACATTAGGTTTCTTCTACATAAACCAATCAACGTTTTGATAATAAGAATTATGTACATCAGTAAATGTTTAGAGGAAGTGTCTGAGAAAACTAAATTTTGCGTTAATTATTTCAAATCAGTTTAATGTTGTGTACACGTTATAAAATAAACTTTGTTAGATGTTTATATTATATATCTGTTCGTTGTATACACTGATAAAGACCTACCCTAGGTTAAATAACTAGAATTAGATTTTTTGGTTAGATTATCAACGAGTTTTATATAATATGCTAATACATAATCGTAATTATTACGGTACACGCAAGTAATACATAATTACACTGAATTTTTTTAGAAAACTAGTCATTGGTGAAAGCTCGTTTGACTAACTTTACATCCACCGTGAATTTGTCTCTGAAACTCCAACTAGAACACTCTACAATTGATATTCCGACGGACACTATTTATGGGTTACACAAACCAAAGACTGATTGCACATTATACCACATAGGTCCTTGGAGGATTGAATTGTGGTGAAGTCTATCAACTAACTTGAAAATAGGTATGGAACGTTTCCGGAAAGGAGAAAACCGAGGTTAGAGGGAAACTAAA
Organism: Agrypnus murinus; assembly: GCA_929113105.1. Taxonomy (NCBI): domain Eukaryota; kingdom Metazoa; phylum Arthropoda; class Insecta; order Coleoptera; family Elateridae; genus Agrypnus; species Agrypnus murinus. The sequence continues at coordinate 146,554,353 of OV816029.1, read as the reverse complement.
TCGTTTTTGTTCTACCTAACATAATAATATTTTAGATTTGCATATTACTCGAATTATGGTTACATTTATTTTAGATTATCAATAAAACATCCACGAAAATGTAATTAAACATTGTATCAAAACGAGAGTGGTGTTCCGACCGTGATTGTATGCGGACGTGCTTTTGCGATTATCTTTATATCAATATATTGCTATAATAAATAGGGGTGGCAAAGTTTAACAGTATTGTTGTTGCTTAAAAATTATTTTGATTGCATACAGATAAAAATAAAAATGATTGACTTATATGATCATACAAACAGGCTATATAGCAACAGACTTCTGTGAAAGCACAGTGATGTGATATACAAAATATAAACCACCTACCTTTACCATAAAAGAAAATGCTCCTGCTACAATAACTGCTGTGAGGCTTGAATCTTACCACAAATAAGGCTCAACATGCGGGTCGCTTTAATATAGGGCACTAAATACTTCTGGATCTAAGAAACATAATTAAAATACACAAAAAATATCCCAATATTGTTTTAAATTGAAGTGACAAAATCTATTTAACAAAAAAAACACAGAAAATAACCCAAGAAATAATTAAAATAGAATAATAAATAATAAAATTTGAAAACCCTGAAAAAAGAAAAATCAATCCTAAAAAAATCATGCCTTTTATCTTCAGGATTAATATCTCTGTCATCTTCATTACCTTAAACACAATATTATAACTAAATTAATACCTTAAAATATTTAAATAGTATGAAAATTTTGGCGCCTTTTTAAATTACCAACTGATGTAGTAATAAAATAGAAATCCTCTATCTTCCATATGGTTTATAGTTAAAAATGGTTGGAATACATGAAATTCATCTCCCTTCCTGGTAATGTCCAAATTAAATGGTAATAATAAAATAATTAAAAACCAGCTGATTTCTTGAGACAAGGTAAGTCCCTTCAATGAATTAATTTATAAATTCCCTTCCATTATCCAATCTATAACGAAGGTTAGCCTTCTCATAAACTAAAACAAAATTCTTCGCGAAAAAGAAAATTATTTCACTTATAAAATTCACAGCACTGAATATTGATTTAATTAAAGGTAATTATTATTAAAACACGTAGTCAAATTCAAAGAACTTCAACAATTATTAATCACTTTAACATTTCACCAAAGTATAACCTAACATTTTGACGTTTGGAATTGTTTACATTTTTCAAATCACAACATTTTAAAATGTAATTAATAAAAATAATCTTAGTTCGGCCCTGTATATATGAATATATTTTGCTTGTTTAAAACTGCAGATCTTATTCCAACTATAATAATGTTTTTTCGTTAACTTAGAAGCAACTGTAAAATGACTTCCAAGGCATTTAAACGCACACGCAGTTAAATTTGTTTTTAGCAACGAAAATTCGAGATAAAGTTGGCACGTACAAAATGCATTGAAACCAAATTTATGTTTCCGCTGCGTGCTTATTTCGTGTCTGTTAAATAGATTCTTCAAAATCTACAGATGAAAAACAAGTATGCACTATATTTTTTGATATCAGATTCATTGCTAAGAAACATGTTTTGGCTCTGTAAATATCCATCGAATATTCTAGAAGGTATTTTCCCATTGATACGAAGTACGTCACTTTGGCACTCGATAGGGTGTATGTGTTTCCTTCTCTTAAGAATATTAACCACTTGGGTAGAAGTGAAATTTGTAACAACAGTCTTACAGCGGCTCTCAGAGTCCAAGGTATGGGCTTTCGCCCCGATGCTCTTTGCGTCGGCTACGGTCGAAATGACATTTTTAAAACAAAAATCTGATGTAGTTCGCGAAGTGCGAAAAAGTTTGTTTCCCGTATCGTTTGCTTTTTCTTTTAGTCTACAGTAATGAAAGGAGCACACAAGCAAAATGGTCTGAGGAACGGAACAGAAGCCAAAATAAATTAAGAAAGGTAAACCCAACAATTCAGCGTTGGAATTTCTTTCCACGTAATCGTAATGACTCGGTTGTCTTAACTAGAGTGTGAATTGGGCACTCGCTACTCACCCATTTATGTGTGTGTGTGTGTGTGTGTGTGTGTGTGTGTGTGTGTGTGACCTGCGCTGCATCAATAACAATAGAGCACGCTATTTGCAATTGTGTAAAATTCAATGCCTAACATACCTAATTCCTTAACAGAAGCAACACAAGATAACCATAGACATATTACTTCCTTAATAAACTATTTAAAAGTAACAGGACTGTTCCATTAAATATAATATCACTATGTAGAATGTAATTTTCATTCATGCCAATAACCTTGTTGTCCAGGCATTATTTTAATTTTAATAAAATGTATCAAAACCTGAGCCATTCATATTTGTTGATACATGTAAAATAATCATACCTATACCTATCTCATAAATTTTTGTCCGTTCCCGTTAAACAGAACACCAATCCATTCCATGCTATTTATACATAAGCTCATCTAAAACCGACAATATTTATGATACGAGATCGTATTTGCCTGTTGACAATCTTAAAAGCACAGATAGAAATTACATCAAAAGTATCTCTATCAAATTAACACTGAAACGTTTTGCGTGTATTTCTCTTTTTGTAAAAACGTTTTATAAAATGTTTACAAAACCATCCGTTGTTAAAGTTATATTAACTCTTTCCATTCTTTTTTCCAGACAAGCTGGAGCTACTGAGTGGTTAGGACTGCTCGTGGTTTACTTTGACTACCATCAAATATAAAGTGTTTTCATTACTGTCAGGTTTAATATCAACTACACTTGAAACGGGTTCATTTGAAACGGGTCGCTAAAGAAACTAGCGATTTTGTAATACGGAAAGAATTATTTGTGTTCACTGAAGTGTAATGTTATAACTATTTTAATTTCATTTTATGCTACAAAATCTCAGAGTAATCTACAGAAACACAGAAAATTTAGGTTTTCACATATTGCTAACAAAACGCATACAATTTTAAATTAAAAAAGAACATGTAAACAACATGAATAAATAATTATGAATTGTTGCTTGTGGTTTAGGGTGCCATTGTTCAAGAATTGCTTCACTTAACTCGTTTGACATTCTTGGTGGTATATTTGGTTTTTGTATCTTTTATTTTAGTATGGACCAAGCATTTTCAATTGCATTTAGTGGAGGAGAAAGTGCCGGTGAATCAATTAAATGCTCAATGACAATTTTCACGTTCGCGTTTTCTAGAATTTGGTTAACTGCTGTAGCTCTATGCGTCTGGCATTATCCATGCTAATAAAATTGTGACCTACAGCTGCTGCGTGTGGTAGCACGATGGGTTCATGGGGCACGAAGAAATTTATTGGCTTGACGTTGAGCAGTTACCGTAGCATTTCTAAACTGCACCACCTCTGTACTTGTGCCTATGTGTATACCAGCCCAAATCATAATGGACCCACCGCTGAAAAGAGCAGCTGGCATTAACACCCTTCATTAAACTGCTGTTCCTGTTGCCTTCACACTCTAATGCGTCCATCATTACCATAAAAATGTATCCTAGCCTCATCCGTAGATAAACAATCGGACCAATTTTCATTCATCAGTCCAATTGAGATATTTTCGAGCCAAATTTTATCGGTCTCTACGGGGAGCTATGGTAAGAAGTGGATGACGTGTGCGTTTTCTGGCATTAAGACCAGCTTTATAAAGTCTCCTTTTTACATTAGAAACAGAGACTGGTTCTTGAATTTAAATACCGAATTTCTATACTATCCGCAATCTAAACCAAGATTTCCAAATGTGTATAATAGTAATTAGATCACTTATGCTTTAACATGTATGGAAGTGTTAAATTTTGCCCTTTTAAATTTGTAGAATATTTTATTAACGGTGGTTACTTATTTTCCCTTTCTATGTCAAAGATTTAAATAAAAACCAGTTTTTACATACACGAAGATTTATTGTAGTCAGTTTGCTACTATGCAATTTAATACATCATATTATAACTTACTATTGTAACTTGCAGTAAGTATATTTTATTAAGAGCATAGGACGCGACCACGCTTCAAACGGATTTATCCTAACGTAATTCTTATTCTATTTCGCAAAAAACTTCTGTCATAAAGAATCAATTTCTCTTTGTTTATCCTACCGGGCGTTTTCCTAATCGAACAGAGAAGGGCACTCGACTGCTACCGGCAGCGGATAGCGTACGAACTCATCCGAAGCTCGCACGCGGGCCACGAAATACATCGAAAAGCATAAATCAGTTGCCCAACTATTTTTATACGAGAAATAAGCGACGTTAGTATGTGTATCTTACATGGACGATTTTAATTCTTTAGCACACGTCAATGTACCATTGATTTTATAATAATCTAGGACAACAAGGCTGTTATTTTATTCCTTTTCTCAAATGTAAATGCATAAGATAAAATAATAAAAAATAGCATCATATTAGCCGTGCTGTCCTAGATCATTATATGAAACCAATAGTACATTTAGAATTCGACACTATACGACAAAGTAGTGCATTAGCCTAATAACTGAGGAGAAATGAGATGGGCAATGCAACTTTTTACTTTAATTTCACTATTGTTACTTAATTAAACAAAATTGGCATAAAATAGAAATTTGTGCAGTTAGCTATATGTTTATAGATTAGAGGGAAGTACTTGATGCTGTTTAATTAAATGTAGTTAGTCTAGAAATTAAATTTTTTAATACATATAGAAACGAAGTTTTGTTTTTAATGCCATTTATTTACACAAATATTACAAATTTGTTCAGTTTAACATGGTTTCTCCATTCTATAACTCTTTAACTATCCAATTGATTTTATTTTTTTTCTACTAAACATTTTCTTTTTGCTATATTTACAAATTTATAAAAATACAAATGATTCAGTCTATTTCCTTCTGATGTTTCGTAAATGGACGTTAGTAGAAGTAGCCGCGACGATGTACGCGCCTTGTAATGATCACTTAATGTGGGATAAGCGTGTCCTATCACCTTAAAATATAGACTACTCTCTTTTTCGATATCCACAGAGATGACTTTTTTAACACTTAACTGTCTGTGCAAGAATGAGTACGTTTCTACTTCTTAACATTAATAGAGGATTGCTCTCTACAACGATATTGATATTTAACAAAATAGCCCTAAAATTAGTGTTCTCTAAGCTTATATAGAAGTATTTACATTATATAATATTCTCAATATATAATAATTAATTACAAGACATCTTATACCATATACTAAATAAATAATAATAAATAACAGTTCAACTATCATTTTAAAATGAATAAGATTTATTTAATTAACTAAAACCTTTAGAATTTCTTTCATTGCCATTCGATGCTGAATTAATCAGAATTTAACACAAAAAATGTAAAATTTGACGTTCACACAAGTGCATATTACGTATTCTTAAAGTCTTTGTAATTAAACTGTTACAGAACTATGTAAACGACTATTACAGAAAATATCTTAATTAAATTTAGTAAAAAGTACATTCGGGATGAATAATAGGTACATGACACGGAAATTAAATAGACTACGTCAATTTTTAACTACAAAAGTAGAAAATTTAAAAGTAACATTTATGAATAATTTTAAGTTTTAAAAACTTTTGAGACAGCACTATACCTACTTCTACACCTACAAGTTTCTAAACACATAAGAAGAGTGTAGTTGGTGTAACAAACGGAATTATTTCAAATTGGATACTTTTATAATTTCTCAACTTACGTTCCGCTTAGTGCAAATGTTATCAAGGTTACATTCGTATCTGCAACAGTTGCCTACGCTACCCAACCATCTGCGAGCCGCTTCGCCTACTAGTCGTCATTTATATGATAATATGAACCGCACGTTGCATTCTAGCTAATGCAATTATCATCCAAGGATAATACATTTCGTCGTAACATTATATAGGCGTTGGTTTAATGCTTATCGCACACGCAAGACAGGCACTGCTGTTATTTGAAGAACTCCTAACTTCTAATCACCACACATGCGATCGATCTACGGCAAACACGCGAGCTAACTGCTCTCTTTCAAAGAACCTCTACTCAACCCACAGCAACTTACAGCTGCATACCAAACAAGAAAGCAACAACAACTACTCAGAACCGCTCGATGCACAGCACCTACAGTTTCACATTAATATGCTAATGTCTTCCGCAATACACAGTATATAAGCAGCTTGAGGTGGTTGAGCTTGAGCTTTGAGCTTAACATTCAGTCAGTGAAAATGACTCCAACAATCCAACATCTTTAAACAAGTGAACTTTATATTAATTAATAAAGAAGAAGAATCTAGAACCTGTTACCCAGGGATATTGATTACCTGATCCTCTATTGCTTAGTTTTAGGGGTCTAGAATCGAGTACCCAATGGTACCGAATTCCTGACTCCCTAATGTGCTTAGTTGTAGTTTATTTAGGAGCCCAGAATGGGTGCTAATACAGGGTAGTGTTCCGATTAGTCAGTTTTAGGAGGACTTATACGTCCTTACACTTATATTTGTAAACTCAATGTTTTGTAACTTTGACACGTGACATTTATTTGCATTTTTCTAAAAAGCGTGTTTATTAAAAGCTATTATTTCAACAGTAGAAGTAAACCGTAAAAAGTAAACAGTAAATACCAAATTAGTTAATAGGCAAATAATTTTTTACAATTCTTTTTACATTCAAGCAACGAAATCCTACAAAATATCCAAACAAACTTAAATACCTTCCTTGTAGAACTATACATACAATACAACCAGTACTACAATGTTTTCGTTGTTCACGGTATGGTCATTCAGTTAGGCCGTGCAGATCTTAATATAGTAGACGTAGGCATTGCACAAACGTTAAAGCAGTGCAATAACTCTAGTTTCTGCATCTATTGTCAAATTAACGAGCATCCCCTCGATCTCACATAAATGCATACTTTATTCTGAACAAAAAGTATCAAGCAAATTATGGCTCAGGAAAATGGTGCATTTAAGGAAGCTGAAGAAATTCTGTAACAATCCATCGTATGCACAAATCGTAACAAGCGATAGATAGATTTCCGGTCCTGAACAAGAATAATGATTTTCCCTTACTGCCAGTAAACTTACACCTAAAATTATTATAAGAAAACTCATCACAAGATTCACCAATCCTAGATTCGGAAAACGAAAATTCCCTCCTATATCCGCTATTGCTTCAACTGCTAATAAAATAGAAGAAAATTGGCCATATATGCCAATATGCCTTAGGATTCATGAAATTCTATCGAGTGGTTTCCTCACGCCGCGGCTTCAGCTCTGATTAATCTGCGGGCGCAAAGTGGCGGTAAGAGGGATCCCCGTCTAAGTAAAATTTTATAAAACGTGACATGGACTAGGTGCAGATTCTGGTTCGTTATTCTAACAATAACGAACAGTCACTTTGAAGACCAATGTAAGTTTTGTGGAAAAAATTGTGTGGTGTATTTTGTTTTAAAATATAAGAGATAAATACGCTCCAATTCATATCGCAAATGCAAATATGCATCGTCAATCACAGCGCCAGTTTTAATCCTATTAACATAATCTACTATTTTTGCAATTGTCAACTAAAATTTCAGTTCATTTGTTTTTATTTTCAATGTCAAAACGATGCTTTTTTAACTATTAGAATTAAAAACCGCAGATTGTGCTACTAGAATTAAAAATGGTCCTTTGTTTGACGAGCAGTTGCATATTCTCATTTGTGACGCGAAGCGCAGCATAGCCGAGTAACTGAATAAATTGCAAGTCATACTAAGTCACTTTTCAGCAGTATATCATTTGTATCCATTTATAAACTCAATTCGTCCGATATCTTAAATGGATATCCTTTTCCATATCAACATAGGCCTACCTTGAGGTTGCTTTAGGCATTTTTTTATATGTCTCTAAAGTAAATCCTATTAAGTTCTTTTATTAAGTAAATCCTAAATTAGTAGCTGTTAAAATTTTCATTTTTTCATGATAAATATAGTATAAAATGAAGAAAAAAAAGCTGATGTGACAGATTCCTGACTATACTATATCCTCCGAGGTAGAAGGAAATTACAATCGTAATGTATGGTAGTTTAATAGTTATTTATGTATTAAGGGCATAATGAAGCTTTTATGGCCAGAAGCGTTATTTCTAGCCCGAGGCGTCAGCCGAGGGCTAGGAAAAGGCTGTAGGGCCCTAAAAGCAAGTTATGCCCGCTATACATACACTATTTTATGCACAGATTAAGTTTTTATCTCAAATCTATTATTGTGTAAAAATATAATTAAATGAGTACGTTGGTACATCAAGCAGCTGTGCGTATACTTATGTGATTATACGAAGTTCGTTACTATAGTTACTATTTCAAAATATTTAATTTCAGCTTATTTTCATTGGTAAGAAGTTTACAAATTATATTAAGAACCAATCAAGTTCTTCAAAAAACTTCTGACATTTAATTGACGTTTCGTTATTGCCCGTCTGACCATAAAGAGACCCTTGGGCCATAAAAAGACTTTTATCTTTAGATGAGTCTTGCAATAATAGTCTAATTATAATGCATCTGTGCATAATAGTAGATTACTTACCGAGGCGGGAAGTAGAACATTACGCGGAGAGCAATGTTGCTGCCCGAGGCGCGAAGCGCCAAGGGCAGCAATTGCTCGACGCGTAATGTCTTCCCGCCGAGGTATGTATACTATTTTATTCACAATCGTACATAATTATGTTCTTACATTGATACCTTATACTTGATATATATAGGACACAACACCAGCGTTTTTATTCAGGTGGCGATAAAATGACAATTGCTGCAACAATTGTCAAAGTAAATTCGTGTCACTACTAAATCAAATTTAATTACATTGCTCCTAATTGCAATGTACACGATTTAAAATGTCTGATAGTGAAACTGATGTAAGTTGCACACCACCGGAATTGCGAGAAGTTGCTAAAACAGTGATTGACTGTTTGTTACCTGCTAAAAGTAAAGATAGATACGAAAACTTCTGCCGTCTGTTGAGAATATTTAGAACGAGCAAAAGGTAAGTAATGGATATTACTAACCAAGAGAACTCATTACTAACCAAGAGAACTTATTATTGACTATGGTGTATAATAAACTACTTTCTAACTTTTTTAACGTCAGTAATGAACACATTATGTATCGATTGTGAATAAAAATATTTATGCACAGATGCATTATAATTAGACTATTATTGATAGATCTATCTAAACATAACTGTCTCTTTGTGCCCCAAGGGCCTCTTTATGATCCGACGGGCAATAATGAAACGTCAATTAAATGTCAGAGCTGTATTTGTAGAACTTTATTGGTTCTTAATATAATTTGTAAACTTATCACCAATGAAAATAAGCTGAAATTAAGTATTTTAGATAGTAACTATAGTAACGTACTGCGTACATATGCACATAAGTATACGTACAGCGGCTTGATGTAACCTACGTACTCATTTAATTATATTTTTTACACAATAATAGATTTGAGATAAAAACAATCTGTGCATAAAATAGTGTATGCATTTCGGGCATAACTTGCTGTTATGGTCCTACAGCCTTTTCCTAGAAATAACGCTTCTGGCCATAAAAGCTTCTTTATGCCCTTAATACATATATAACTATTAATTATCTCTAACGGCATTTTAGAAACCTAGAAAGTTATAGGTTAAACTAATTTGTAAGATTGATGTAGATCGTTTTAGTAAGTTATCATATTAATATTATTCCAACTCACATCATTAGCCTTGGCAACTTAATAACAATATCTTAGTGCAAATCTCTCAAGTGTAAAATTTGTAGAAGTTACACACATGTTCTAGACAGGCATATTATGCATGTTTTAACTCTTACCATATCCTCTACTTTGTAAAATTGAGCACAGCACCTAACAAACTATATAACGATATTGAAAATTCCTAATCAAGTAGGCACTGATCTTATATAAATTGATTCGCCTACACTACACTTTAAACAAATGGTTAGTCTGTAACTCAAATAAGTGTCTTACATTTGAGAATTCTTAAAATCTATGAATAATTGAAGTAGCCTGCACTAACTCACTTGTGTTAATTATTATTAAAAGCCCATAATCAAATTTAAACTAAGGTAATAACATAGTAATTATTTATCTTATTAGTAGCATAAAGGCATTATTAACATATGAATGCGTTGAGTTGCACGACGAGCCCGAGTCGGGTAAGAGCGTGAGTATGTTAGTAGGCCCTATCATACGTGTTAAGGCTGATTTACCCGATTCTGAAGATAGGGAAACGCAATGTAAACTTTACTCGGTTTTTATTCAATAACCGCTCAATATTTTTTGATCGGGTTTTTACCAAAAATTTACCTACAATGTAGTGTATGATGTAATGTTTTTAAAAAATAATTTTTAACGTTTGAAACCATAAAAAACTTAATTTTAAGTTGAAATTTTCGTTTCTAAAAAAAATCTTTACATTACATCATAGCATTTGACGCACAGATTACGGGAAAAATGTTTAAAAAAATATACGTTGATAAATAAATGAATAAAAGCATAGTAAGCGATCCTATTGCAAATTAAGTTTTTTATGGTTTCAAACGTTAAAAATTATTTTTTAAAAACATTACATCATACACTACATTGTAGGTAAATTTTTGGTAAAAACCCGATCAAAAAATATTGAGCGGTTATTGAATAAAAACCGAGTAAAGTTTACATTGCGTTTCCCTATCTTCAGAATCGGGTAAATCAGCCTTAATTTTTATCTGCGATTGTAGTAGAAAGGTAGTCTCGAAAGGTAACACATAATGGTCTCCGAGGACGAAATAAAAATAAGTAAATAATAAAAATTTTTGTAAAAACGAAAAAAATAAAAAGAAATTGTTAAAGAAAATTTGTATAAAACCATATTTAAATATTTAATAATACCAATATTTAATAATACCATATTTAAATAAAATGACTAAAAACGTAAATATGATGGAAAGAATCTACGAATAGAAACTTATTAATAACCTTATTAATAACAATAAACTGTCATTAATCATTATTATTTGGAGAAAGAATAACAAACATCTTGTTTAATATTTAGCTCTAGCAGAATTCAGGTTACAGGATCATTAAATTTTTCTTAAAGGTAATATCCGTGATCAAGGTACCTATTTATTTAGGTGAAAACAAGTGTAGTTATCTTTTAAAGCAGAATAAAGTGAGAGTGCAAACGTTTTATCAAATTTTCAAAAGTAACAGAAAATACCTAGAGAATCGTTTGGAAGTGTGTAGTTGTAACTAGATAATTCAAAGTTTGTTCAGTAAATTGCAAACCTGTTCAGTAAGTAATTTATTTCATAAAAGTATAATTTGAAAGCCATTATTTCACAAACAAACAAAATTAAAAATTGCAAAACTTACCTGAGAAATTAAGGTTATAAAATTCTTAAAAAATTGATAATTGTTCTTTAAGTCAACATAGAATGTTCAAGTATTTGGCAGTAAGGACTGTTTCTGATTTCTTGGTCGTAATTGCTAAAAGTAAAGTTTGAAGATTTTTAGAGGGAAACATAACCCCGGCCTTCTTAAAGAAATTTCATTCTTTATTTATTGAAATTAAATTCTTAAGAGGTAGTAACAGAAAGGAATCAGCAAAAATTTTAAATTTATTTATTTAAAATCATATAACATTAAAGAAGACCTTGGAGTCTCTATAATAAAAATTCGCCGCGACGACGCCCCGGTTCGCCACAGTGGTTTGCCAACAGGCTAGTTCGCCACCAGCCTATTCACACCGTAGTGTTTTGTGTTAATAATATTACATACACTGTTTTAACTGTTTTGAATTTAGCTTCTTGCAATGCTTATATACTTCATATTAGTAAATCAAATGAGCAGGTGTAGTATGTACCTGTGTATAAAACTTAAATTCTTGGAACACAAAACCATGCTTCCACTGAAACATGCAACATATCGTATAGAGCTTGTAACACTAAAAATTATATTTAGTAAAGAAATTTATGTAAACGCGGCGAATCGGCGGCATCGAAACGGCGCACACAGGGCTGAAACCTGATTCTAGCCGGTCAAAACTCCAAAAACCATTGTTAAAATCAAAAGTATTCTAAGAATTAGTATTTTAGTAGAAAGCGTAGTGAACTCGTAACTACCTGTGGTTTACCGTTACGGCAAATAATAACCATAAAAAAGATCCGACAATTCCGGTAAAGTCCAGGTCAGTGTTAAAACACTTCCGAAGGCGCCAATCTGTGTAGATGTATTTCTAGTTTGTTCGTTAACGTGAAAGTGTTTTTTTGTGGAACTATTTTTTTATTGATTTCAATAATTTACAAAAACAGAATTGAAGTGCTAAACATCTTATAAAAAGGTAAGTTGATACCCTTCTAATGTAGAAAACGGTGAGTTTTACTTTCCGAATAATAAATGTTTTATTTTGTGGTTTATAACTTGGAAATCTCGCAAGCTATTGCGTTTGTATTTTTAGTATGTTTTTGCTATAGTATAAAGAATAACATATTTAAAAATCAACTTGCACAATGAAGTATAAACTGAAATACAATCGAAATGAAAAGGGGTAGTTATTAAACGATTAGCAATATAATTTTTGCGCGTTATTTCATTTTGAGACATTAAAAAAGCATTTTCGAATTCGTGTAAATGCTACTTATTTTACTTCTTTGCCTTATTTCCTAATAATATAATTATGTAACTAACTTTTTCTTGGAAAAAGTATAAAAGTATCAAACTGATCCAGCTCTAGTGGCTCAAAAGGATTTGTTTTCTTTCTTTTCTGATTATTTTATCATTTTTATACTATTCCAGGAATTTGCTTTCAGTTAAGCCTATAAAATAATTTTGACCGGCTAGAATCAGGTTTCAGTCCTGTGTGCGGCGGCGGCTAAATGTACCAGACCGAAAATATTATCATCACTTATGTGATAAAACAGATATTATAGAATTTGATTCTTATACTAAAAGAATATAAAAAAGGTTTAATAAAAAATTTATAGACTACTCGCCACAATATGTATTAGAGCAGCCAGTTAATATTTAGTGATCACTAACGCCGATTTTGTTGATTTTTCAGTCTCATACAACCGTCTTACGGTTTGATGCCGAGAAAAAAGTAACATCGTTACCGAAATACGTATTGGCAATTGGTCCAAATACAATGTGTGGTTAGGAGACACCGTTAAATTTAGTAAATATCTATATATATTTAAAACACAAGGCTTAATTTTGTTCCAGTTCGTTTGAGAGTTCTACTGGGTCGATTTACGTGATTCTTTTTTTATATTAGTATATATAGGTATATAGCTTTATTAGTGAACACTACTTAATATCTGTATTTCATTAAATGTTATATTTATAATTAAATAAATCTAAGACATTTATTTCGATATGCAAGAGAACGAATATCTACTTGCAGCGCTCTCTCAGTCCCCAGCGTTGGTAGCTTTTGGAACTACTCACGATTATAAAAATTTACATAAAACTCACATTAGTTGAAAACCGCATTTATTTTAAACCGCATATGGATTAATAACAAAATGCAATAATAATAACATATTAGCATAATATTTTTTAATTAATGAAAATTCTACTACTTAAATGTTTCATTCCCTTAGCCTTTGTTAGTTACATATACTGTGTGTTCATAAATAAGTATTTGTTTTTGGAATTTATTCCTGTAAATACTTTATATGAAATAAATCAATACATTGAAAACACAAGGCTGATTTTTGCTCCAGTTCGTTTGAGAGTTCCACTGGGCCAATTTACGTGATTCTTTTTTATATTGCAGCTTTCGCTGTGTAGCATCCAGTTGTTTGCGATATTTTGTTTTTGTATTTTACATAAATATATGGTAGCAAAAGGCACCAACAAATAAAATAGTAATTAGGCCGTTACTTTAGGAAAGTTTAAAACGTTGCAAGTGATATTCTTTTGTTATATTACAGGACTATTACGGAACAACTGGTCCTGCAGAACCCCAAAATATTCCACGAAACCCCAGGGTTCCACGGAACTCACTTTGGGAATCAATTCTTTTTTTACTTTTGCCATTTTAGTAAGTTTCCGGAAATATTTCCATGTAAAGTTACCGAACACCATGTAGGTGTTTATTAAAGAAATATATATATATATCATTTCGTAAGGTAGAATTTCCGTATGTATGTATGTAGAATAAACAGGTGGGGATGGGTAAGCCAGAGAGGAAGATATGTCGGAAGAGAGGAGGATAAGCTGGGAGAAAGGTGTGCTAAGCTTAGAATTTTCAACTGGTTATGTTTGGTTGCGTTTATTTAAATAATCATTCTCGAATATCCGAAAAATTGTAATCACACAACGAATGTTGTATATAGAGAAACCCTTCAATCCCTTTGACCGTTATGCCTTGACGAGGTTTTAAGTGTTAAATTTAAATAGTCTCTCTGTGCCATTAACCATATTATGTATGTATGCAATTGAGATGTTTTATTATTATTTTTACTGGCCTGAGATTGAACATTTTTATTTAAATGTAACGTAAGGTGCCTCATTTAAAACGTTCAGTATAAAGAGAACGGAATCTAAACCACTTTCATTCACCACAAATCTACTGAAAAATTGTGTAAGTGAACAAAAATTGTACCTATCAAGACTACACCGATATGCTTTTCTAACGAAAAATGCTTCTACATTCGAAGATTTTTACTAAAATTTATGGAATTGCTTTCATCAGTTATTGTCGAGGAAAATTCATAAATCCGAATGCTTTTCATATTTCAATTTTTGTTTTATTTCTTACCGTAGAAATATCGACAGTTATTTATTTTAAAACTATTTTATACTTTCCATACCGCTTACTTGCACATAATAAACAAATGAAGGTAATACTTTTTACGCAAAATTGGCAATTGTTTCTACGAAATATATATTTTAAATTATTATTGAATACGTACATGCACGTCTATTTACTACCAGTAAAATTGCAGTATTAAAAAACTCTGTAGTGGGTTGGAAACGTGGAGTTACGTGCATACACGGTGATTCAGTACCTAATGACCGGATTTTGAGTATAAGCTTCGTTGGCCATTAGAAACATAAAACCTTAGTAACATTTTTTAATTAAATGAACTTGAAAATTTCTAAAATTTTGCCCAACGTTTTTAGAAAAGTACTTATAATTGATGCAGGTCAGTGTTGTTAAGTCGAATAAAAATAAATGCAAGCTTTTTAGAAATTGACACCATCAGTAAAAACGTCACATCTGTTTAAGGAAGCACAACAAGGATGCAAACGGAGCACATTCCAATATGGATGTTGTTGAAACAAAACGTTCTATTAATCCGGAGGATTCCCTGTATTCTAATAGAAACGCAGACAGAAATGGCATAATTTTAATACTGACCCACTTAATGATATCATTAAATTCGATTTGTTATTCGTTAATAAACATATATTAGTTTTAATTAAGTAAAGACATGTTTAGATAATTTGATCTATTCATCAATAGGTACTGTTATTTTTTATTGGAATTCTAGAAAGTTCCATTAGTAAAATCTTATTATTCTTTTTGATGTTTTGATACAACGACCCTGATTGTTTACATAGTCAAGTACAGATACTGTTACGTTTTATTACTAAAAGCTGCAGTGTAAGGGGTTTACAATTTCTTATTAGTTGAGAAACCAAATAGTATTGTGTATCTCCTTGAACTTGATCTGAGAATATCTGTCACTATCACGTGTACTATAATTTTTTATTCACAAACCTGCAGTATTGTATTACACGTAGGAGTTAATTTAAGAATTTGTAATTGTCTTACTAATCAGAAATAACAAAACAAAAATACCGTTTTTGAAACATAATATCCATCGAGAGGTCGTTGCTCAGCATGCTTTGTTTATTTAATTTTGTTTATCTGTTGTTATTCTACGAAACACTTGGCCAAAATATAGACGTGTTTATTACTTTATTACGCTACCCTTGCACATTCTAGAAACAATTAGTATTGTATATCTGCTTGAACTTCAAAATAGGTATCATGTGCATTCTTACTATTAAATTTAAAAACATTGGGCTGAACTTCGATGCTGTTTTTCTCCAAAACTATAAAAGTACGAGAAAAATGGTATATAGAATTTTTCTTTCTTTAATGGTTATCTAACCACTGGCAAAGTATGACTATGACTTAATGGGACTCGGTGTATATCGTTAAACATAAGAACTTTTCCTTCATTTTCCAAAAAGCGTCGAAGTTTATCATCTGCTGAAGGAGTTAAAGTTACATGAGTTCTAACAGCTGCTTGTCTTTCTTGAGTATATGGATTTGATGGCATTTCCTCTGGGTCTCCCAAGAATATATTTTGACTTCTCATAAACTCTCTAGTAAACAGATTACAATTAACAGTGTAATACACAACTCCATAAAAAGCTAAATCTTTGCCAATAGCCAAATCTTTCCAATGTCAAAAAGCATTCACTTCGGTTTTTTGGTATTCTAACTGTACGAACGTGCCTTCCCTGATCTAATCCACTATTCAATATTTGTTGTTCCATTATAGTGATGGTGTCACCTTCCAAAAATACATAATATTTATGTACGTAATATTCGAGTGGTGATTCAACAACAGATTGTTTAAAGAAAGCTTTAAAACTGAGACATTTTTTTGAATCATACAATGCGTATTGAGGTAGAAATTGTGGAGGAGCAACCGCACGTACTCTTCCATACGTGAAAGATCATAATGAACAGAATTATAAAATTCAATACCTGCAACAGAATTAACGTCCAATTCCTGCCCTCCAATACCGGGCATTTCTATTTTTGGAATTTTATAGCCATTAAATGTTAAATACAATTAATATCCCAAAAGATTTTGTATGTTATGCGTCCTCAAACGTTCTGTAAGGGCTCGGTTGCTTTAATTGCACAGATGACGCTTCGCATTTAAATATTCCGACCTCCTTTAAAGACCTGTTTAGAGGACTTATGACGAATAACTATATCCCGATTTGATATTTGCAACAGTACGTTGATGTTGTACCGATTCGTTGCCGGTTGCTATGACAACACAGAACTGTTCTAAATGTAAGTACTCACAGCAGTGGATCCGCAGGCGGATGTCATACGATTGGTCGTATGACATCCACTGCTGTGAGTATTTACCTTAATTCATATCGTGTCCAAGTGCTGTTATGAAAATAAATGAGCATAAAATGATTAAAATAGCATTTATTGCAAACATACCGCAAAACATACCTAACCTTACTTTTGTAATTTGGTGACAGCCAATGCTTAGAATTTAACATTGCACGTTGCTATTGGTTACACTTTCTATAATTAATAAATATCTTTTTCATTCTCCCCTATACGAAAGTGAAACTTTCTATCTTGATAAGGTAACCGAAAGCGAAAGTAAAACATGCGAGGTGGTTGCTAGGTATAAAAAACTTTCGGTCCCTGGACAACGAAGTAAAACTGTAAATTTTTTAAAAATATAATATTATAAGGTGGCTTGTTCTCAAAATTACCCTGGCAACAACGCTATTGTATATACAAACATTATTTTATTATAATCAATGAATCATCATTTTATTTATTTATTTACGGTGGTTAATAAATGTTAATGGAGAGAATAAAAAGTTTAATACATTGCACGCTGCGAAAGTCCTTTCAGGTGCTCGGCGTTTTTAACTAACCTCGGCTACGCTTATGCTTCGCCTCGGCCAATCAAAAACACCTTGCACCTAAAAGTAAACTTTCGCAACTTGTAATGTAAATAACTATTTATGTATGCTACACTAAATACTTCACTAACGTCACTTACAATAATCTCGTGGATTCTTTGAGATATATCAACACCATGTCTCATCTTCAGCTGATAGCCATGTACAGTTTCCATTTATAGCCTCTTTCTAAAAAACAAAAACGTTTGTCCTACGTATGCACGTATGCGTTTATGCACGATGGTGCAACTATTATCATTATTAGATATGACGTCCGTAGATAAATCTTGATCCGCGGTAGGCATAGATGCATTTATTGCTTTGCCTTTTCATTGTTACCAAAAGCACCATTTAAGGTTCTGGCATATTTGCCTATTAAATCCGGTTACAGCTATAGGCCATAACTTTGGATGTTTATCAAAGAGATAATTTACCAATATGTATGATTTTTCTTGATGTAAAATTCAACATAGACCTTATTCGGTTTTCTCATTGGTTATTAAAGAAGCAATTTGAAAACTCTACCAAGCGACTGCCCTCTCTTCAGAGTTAAACATTAAGTAAAAAAACACCTAGTCTTCCGAATGTTTTCGGTGAAATCCGAGGAACAGCAACCTCTAGTATTCTTCTTCTAGTACTTATCTAATACAAAAGTTGGTCCTGGAATTAAAATGAAAATTGTGGCACGATGACGATTAAAAGGATATCAGCGAAGCAATTACTAGACACGTTTGTAAAAAAGGCTTACTATACGATCGGTCCATTCGTCCATTCCCACGGAAGGCGTCCATGAAGTAGTTTGCGATAAAGTAAGTTTACAATCTGCCCGGCTCTAGCTTTAGCAATAAACAGTTATTCAGAAGCTTTTCGTAAGAATAGTTAAAGTGTTCTATTGATTTTATAATATAGGAACATCACGTATGCAACCACCCACTCTTTGCCAGAATTACACCATGTTCTGCGTCTCTTCTGCAAATCCGGTTCTAACTTCAATCCTATTGCTTATGAAGTGAGTAATGCCTTGATGTGGAGGCTTGGATATGAAAGGATGTATGTCCGCGTCAATATTTCCTAAGATAGTGTCCGAGGTAGACTTAATAGGCTCTGCCGTAGCGGTATTCGATCTTGAGAGACGTCCAAACCGAGGTTGAGCAAACATTTAACTTGGTTCCGTGAATACTAGCATCTAGGAGCCCGGAGAAAACCAGTAATGTCCTGAATAGCAGATTCATCGTTTGTACGGTCTGCCCGTACAGTTTTTAAAACTTTAAAGTAGTATTGAAACTTTCTGCCACCTATCTGAAACCATTGCTTAACTCTTTAATGTAACGGAACCTTAAAGTAGTATTGAAAGTAAAACTAACGTTTTTGCTACTCAGGAGAATCACTTTAAAGTGATTTTTCGTAAGCTACTCCAGCTCCATATTTTTACTTGTAAAATGTTGGAGCCCATTAATCAATTTGCAATTTGTTATGTCTGTTAATAGATGTTTTACTATATAACCTTTAATAAAAATAACAAATTTGTGCCAAATTGTGTGTCTTGGTCTTATATTAATAAAAATGGTTTCTATCATGTGTATCAACTTACTAAAGACACTTTTTATTAAGAAATATATTTTTTGTAATTCGTTGTTATTTTTCGATCTATCATCATCACATTTAACAGAACAGTTACAATGATTTATAATTTTGGTATACTGGAACGACAAAATAATCGAACATTTGTATTATTAAGTACGTATTACAAATAAAATAGTAATCCATTTTGTGGCACGATTGCAGCATTAGTAAAGAATATAATAGTAGATTTGTTAAGTTGTAAGAGTAGGAGAGAGCAACGATGTGCCAAAGAATATAGAAGTTCCACGAAAGTAGCAATTACTACGCCGTCCGCCACGTTCTGGCTACGTAGCCTAAACGTAACCAAAACGTAGCTGGACAACTTCCAGGGACGTTACTACAACGTATCTTCTACCCAAAAATTGTTCCCCATTTTGGTTTCAGACACGTAATAAACCCGTAGCAATTACGTGCTTGTGACTAGTGGCAAAAGCTTAATAGTTCCACCGGTAGTTACTGGTACGTATCGATGACTAAAAATGTTGCTTTAGTTGTAAACGGTAATTTCTTTTAATTTAACTTGCAATTAGGTTTACGCTAGGATAGAGATTCGAGAAAAGATTCTTTATTTGCTTTGATAAATTAATAATTAACTGACAAATTCGATTATTGAAAATACTGATTTATCCATGTTACACTAATTTTATATTTCTATTACTCTTTCACAAATAACTTTTAAAGAGGTTCTCTTATAATAAATTATCTACTTCTTTCTTTTCTATCAAACTCGCAAGTATTACGAAGCAGAAAAAAATTATATGAATTCGAAAAATGTTACGTGCCATTCAACCGTATAGTTTTGAGTAGTCTAGTGAAACAAATGGACGTAGGAAATCCAAGAAATTGTAATAGCAACATATTGAAAATCGAAGAATTCTACTTCTAACAGAGATATCAAACAAGATCTATGCCAATTTCAATTCATTTATTTCAGTTCTACTGGAATAAATACCTTTAAGCGACTTCTAACTTTTCAAAGAGAGTTAAAAAACTACTGCATTTAGTGACAGAAAACTCTGTGTCAACATATAGGCGATGAATTAAACAGACAGCGGCGGTGATAATGATGATGCATAGAACATACACAACTTTTAATCTAAAATGATTGCTATGGCTAAGTAAAATTCTTTCGAAGAAATCTTTACAAAATTGAGACTGAGGCGGGTTGCTTGAATAGGGCTCTAAGTAATTAAACCGATCTAGAAACACAATATTATGCAGCAAATATAAATCAATACAGCAGAAATTTGTTAATTAACTTAGCAGAAACAAAAAAAAAATAAAAGAAAATAAAACTTGGATACCAAAATATCAACCCCAAAATAGTTAATTCTCTTTATCTGAGGATTAATATTTCTGGCATCAACACAATCCTTTCTTACGTACTATAATTAATTATAACTGTAGTTAAATAACTCACGTTTGCCAATTGTATTGTTATAGAATTTGCAAGTCTTTGCTCTCTATTTTCATTCGATTGAACCATAAAATGATAAAGACGGTCACTTACCTCTTAAAAATATTTCCAAATAAATGGGTTAATAAATTGAATTCCAAATATAGTTACTTGTTTAGTTGTGGTAAATCAATTAATTTTATAATTAGTATATTTCCATAATTAGTATATACAAAATCCAATTGTAACGAAAATTTGACAAATCAATTATCAAATTAAAATAAAAATTCCATTTATACTTAAATTGTCACTTGAAAAAAGCTTGATGCAACTTGTTTGTTTACAGGTTTCCTAACTCAAAACATAACCTTAAAATTAATTCTTGCTCTAAACAGGTGTGCACTGTTTAAGAAATGTAAATTGAAAGATTCTCTGTTTCTGTTTCTGGCAAACAATTGAACTCTGTTAGAAATTGCATGAAACAAAAGAACTTTGACATTAGATTTATTACACAGCCAAATTTTTTCGTAGGAGTAACCGTTCACGTGTTATAGCGCTCCAAAGAATCGCGTCACCACACCACCTTAGAGGTCGAGTACCAAGTGCGTTTTTTTTATTACGTTCTATCCTCAGTAGGCCTAATTCACGGTTTATAAACATTACAACGATGAATACTTATTGATATTATGGTGTAATTATATATATAATTTGCAAATTGATAAACCCCAGGACAAGAATCTCACTATTACCAAATTGAGAAAGTTTGGTAGATTCATTTTTATTTTCTACAAGGATATTGTAGTATCTATTGGTTTCTACTTATATAACAGCAGTAAATGTAAAGAACACTTTGCCCAGAGAGCGTTGTGTTAGATACCATGAAAAAATCAAACTGATATAAAACGATAACGGGACGCTTGCAAATTTCCAAAAGTTATTCCCGACAAGTGAAAAACTTTTTATTCTTTTTGTTAATAATAAAAAGCTAAGTTTATTTAAAGTTCGTTCAGTTGTTCATTTAAATCGATATAAAGTTTTTTCGGTGCGAATGCCGTGCACGTCCAGTCAGCAGCAAAGGTTAGATTTCTGCTTAATAAAAAATAGATACTTTTGTTACTTTGTGCTAACATACAGGGCATATGACTCTGTAGGTATTCAGTTTCAAAGTGGTGGAATAAAGGTTTTTGTATTACACAAACGAGGATTTTTAAAAGTTCTACCGGTAGAACTGTAGTATAATAAATTGTTTGTTCAGTAAACACTTTGCGGTAAATATTTATTCAATCTATTAAATGTTTATATAGTTAGCTCTTAATATGCGTGATTACCTATGTCTAGGCGATTTAGCCTAAGAGGCCGTGGAAATCTAGTTCATTCAACTACGATTTCTAAATGCTATATCGTTGTATAGGCAGAACAAGTTCGAGAGTATAAGCATTTTGATGTCCAACAAGTTGAATTTACTCAAGATAATTTTAGGGTAGGTTTTGTTATCCAAGTTTATCAGGATTATGTAATGAATTAAGAACAATAAATTAATTAAACGTTTTACAAGTAACTTTCCGTTATACAACCACCAACATTGTGGTTTCCTAAAAAGATAGTTTATCCAAGATGCCTTACATAAGAAAGGCCGCATTTTACGAAACTGCTAATTATTAATGTACTGTTTTTATGGGTAACTTTTACTAAAAACATTGTATTTTATGTGAAAAATATATATTTAACCTAAATTAGTTACATTCAAAATGTGCAATTAAAATAATTTTATTTTAAAATTTAAATTTAGTTTATTAGACACACGCTATTTAAAAAATAAATCAACGAAATTCTAATATAGTCAAACTAGCAGTTTTCTCAAAGCATCAGTAACTCTATTGTAATTACATTTTTTTAATATATGGCGCTGATATTAAGGATAAAAAATAAAACTAATTTCTATTTAATTTGATAAGCCCCAAGTTGCGACAGACATGTAAAATTCTGCGGTGTTTTTTAAGATAAAAAATATTAACTGTAATATTTCGTTTAGTTCGATTAGATAAATAAAATAAATAGATCACAATAATTTTCTTTACCCAGTAAGCCAACTCAGTCCAGTTAATTCCTTTTGAACATGAATTTATCATGAAGCGCGAAATAATAAACTTAACAATTTTTAATACCTATGTAAAAGCTTTCTTCAAGCCACACCTGGAGTTCTGCAACTTGATGAGAAATATTTTAATAATCTTTGAGATATAAAATGATTAAGTCGTTATTGTATGATAAACAATAAATAAACGAATATTTATAAATTATCAACACAGGTTTTTTCTTTAATTTAAATTCTTTTTATATTTAAAATCTGTATTTAATTTCTGATCAGAAAATATTTAAACATTCCCACTTACTTTCTAATAAAATCCCACACGAAAACACTTTCCTTATATCCACGCTGGTAAATAGAGCGGTAACGTACACACTGTAACGAATAAAAAATGATACCCCACGATTGGCCTAGCCAATTGTAACGAATGCAATTTACTCTATAAACATAAAAGTCCCACGTGGATTGTAACATTCGAAATTTCATACACACGAAATTATTCTGAATACTGAATGCTTACTGTAAAGCTCATAAACAAATACTTACTGTAATGCTCCGACGTTTGCTATTTTTTATATCAAATTTTAGTTCAGGCGTAGGTCTGCGTTGCATAACTTGCTAATTGTAAAGAAAAAAATAACAGAAAATAGACACAATAAAAGAATGTTTGGGCGCCATCTGCTTTGATAGTCTTTAACATCAGCATTCGAAAGCAGAAACGAATACTGGCAATAATGATTAAATTCAATTAATAGTCATGTTTGTTTACGTTAATGTTAAAATAGTTAGGATACATTAAAGACTTTCACAAGTGAATGGTTCAATATTATCATGATAAAATTTAATTTAAATGTTTGTTTATTCATAAATAGAATATTCAATTGTCTCCAATGACAATAGTAAGGTTTTGATAATAATACTCTAATAAAAATTCTTAGAAAGGAACACGCAGTACATTGGTTTACAAGAAATGTTGAAAAAAATGATACAGATAAGTCTCACATTTACATAAACTTACTTTTAGCAAACAAGTATCCTTAAGTTCTTGATACAATAGTATAATTTTATAATTCTTCAAAATGTCACAAACAACACTTGCACAAAAAATGACCTTAATCCACGTAAACACTAGGTATAATACCTCAAGTTATAGCTGCAAAACGGAAAGAACTTGGAATTTTGGTAAAGATGCTGCAACAATGAACTAAAATTTCTTAAATGATGTTATGAGAATTATTTCTAAAATAATTCGACACTAATCCACGATAATAAAACTCTTAAACTGCAATAGTTCCAGTAATTAATTTAATAGTTACAAAATTTATTCATTAGCCAAATTTCGTTATTAAAAGGTTGTATCATTTCGACGTAATTTTTGTAGAGCTAACACAAATTCTGCTAATCCACTATATTACCATTAAAACGAAAACCCCCAAACGTAAGTATTATTAACGTTAAAATTCCGAATGCTGTAACCAATCTTCTTAAATTTGTAACTAATAACACTCTAAATTAACCATAAGTTCATTAATCAAAACGAAAAGCTTTAAAATTCAATTCCAACTTTTCAAGATCAAATTTTTCTCACAATTTGTGTTGATTTATTAACACCGAAAATTAAACGATAAACTGAAGCAAGTAAGCTTCCTGTACTACACGATAATACACAAAACGGCTTTAGCACAATTAGTGCTTTTCAAACTGTAACTTTATTCCATACATAAAACTTATAATTTTAGGAACGCCAACTATTATAATAATTTCTCCGGATGCCTACCAGTTGAGAGAGCCTCCACACTCGACTCTCTAAGTGAAGCTCTGATCTAGACTGTCGGAAGTTCTAATTAAGACTGTCTGGAGAGTTGTGTCAAGAATATGGTCGCGCCACAATCTTTTAAGAAAATAATTTTAAACTGGCCTATCCAAGAAAAGTTGATATTTCTTCGACCAATGCGAGAACCGACGCTTAAAGAGCTTCGAGAAACCTTCTATGTAATTTGAAGATATTTCACTGCAACTAAAATCCGCTTACCGAAAAGAACTCGATACCCACACGTGTTTATCAACTATATATTTTTTCGTCTGCACTCGGGAGAATTTATTCAAATAGCACGTGCAGGAACTAATAAATAAAAACTAAATGCATTTTAGAAACTGAAATCCTTTGTAAGAATTATTATTATTGTATTAGTTTAAAATATTTATAAATTAAATTTTATCAAGGTTCTTTTCTACTAAATGACTTTTATAACTATGGGAACGTCTTGAACTGAACTTTAACATTTACAAAGACGTCAACATGTTGCTTCCAGAATCATTACTCTGGAAGGAATGTCGTTTAGACGAAAGCATTTTAGGGCAACCCCGGCATTTTAAGAGAGCACCATTTGAAATAAACTAAAGTCTACAGATTTTTAACTCAATTAAAATGTATTGAAATACGCAGGGCCGGACTAAGATTATTTGCTATTAATGCATATAAAATTATATTTCTATAAAATTGAAAATATGAATAAGTTACAATACTACCTTGATTAAATCAACTGTCGGCTCAATACTGCTGCATCAAAAAATTTATTGATTGACAAAAAAAATCTGCTTGGTTTGGTTTTAAATAAATAAAATTCCATTAAAATTTCTTACAATTGCATAATAAGGCGTTGATGATTCTTTTTGAATTTAATAATGTACACACAGGTACGTATAAATCTTGTATTATTTAATTAACTTAGCCCTTAACCCTACTTTTATTTAATAAATTTCTGGAATTAGTTGACGTGGATTCACGTCAGTGGTTTAGCTAACTGAACTTGTTTTCTGTTCCAGGTCCTTATAAACGTTTTGTTACAAACAATTGTGAAACAAAACATTTTAACAAATTCAAATGTCAATGACGTCACATAAATTTAACATGTGATCAAAATGATCAAATTACATAAATCTAATTACATCGAAAAGCGTTCGTTAAAAGACAAATAAAGCAATAAAGCACACTTATAGTCTACTCAGCCTTAAGCTGAGAAACTAACAAAAAAACTGTCTATCAAATAGATGATCAAAATGTTAATTGTTCTCTAATTAGACAGTTGCAAAACATGCAACTTTCTTACATAAATTTGCACTAATTACAATCGAATACTTAAAAACTCAAATCATAAAGTTACCGCAACGCCATCGTAGAACGGTAGCAGTGCTTAAGCATCTAATGCTTTCCTAATAACTAAAACTATGAAAATATTAAACATATTAAAATTAATGACTTATTTTGTTTATTTTCAGTACAACAACTTGAAACTGAGCTAACTCCCAGATAAACAAGTATCCTAACTACGATAGGTTACATATATGAAATGAAGAAAAAAACTCTAAGAACAGCTAAAGTGATATTCTCAATCTGCTTTCCTTACTCTATCGTGCATGTTCTGTAGTATATAAACTAACTTAACCCATATTATTCTTCTACAATTCAATATTTTTATTATAGTGAGGTTATGTATTGTCTAATAATCCTAATCCCTCTAAATTATTCTGGTCTTCCTATTTTTAAGAATATCGCTGCATGTAATGTTTTCAACAAAATAAACTAACTACTTAGCATGGCTCTAATGCCTTTAAGGCATGTGTGCTTATAAAAATATTAATTATTATATTTCCAACTTATCTCCATTAGCAGAAGTTTGAAAATATTTGAATTTTGTTTATTAAAATTTAAATATTAAAAATTGATATCATCGCAATATACGTATTATAAGTATATATAAACATAAAATAAAGTGTGCGTTCACCTGTTTCTTCAGGGAAATCTCCGAATATACAGAACCTTGCTATCTTCCCTGGTAGTGACAAGGAAAGTACTGAATCAAATGAAATACTACACATGTGTTGAAGATTTATCTCATTTGACTATGACGTTCGGCAGCCCATAGAAATGAATAAACAAATTTTTAATAACCACTTTGTTACATTATTAAACAAAATTAATAGTTCCGTTTGCTTGGGAATCGGTGGCTTGCGGGATTTGTAAATTACTAGAGAATTCCAAGTTGATTAGATATACAGAACAAAAAAAAATACAACCGTTAAACAAAACGGAAAGCTTTTAATGGTTTCACATGCTGGAATCAAACGATTATCTGCTAATACCCAGAACTACTGCTTATCTTTTAAAGAAACCGGGTTATAAATATCTGAATAATGTATATACATATTTCTATGGGGTTTAAAAAAATTAAATATATGTACAGATAAAATATTAATGGAAAATGATGACAAAAATCACACAACTTGCTTACCTTATAAAGACATTTATATAATGCTTGGGCTAAATAATTCTATTATAGTGAGTAACACAATTCCACTATATGGAGATTCTTCCAGATTTGGGTCGCTGATGTAGAATATTCTTATATTTAAATTTAAGCTGGTTATTAACAAATAAGATTACATAAATAACAAAAAACAAAATAATGAACACAAGTTCTTATTTATTTTTTAACAACTTAATTAACTACATAATAGAAAAGAAATATAAAGAACTAAATTGATAACCGTATAAAATTTAGAAAAGAAACCAGAATTAAATTAATAATTACTAATGACAGTAAATTCGTTAAACTTAGATGCAAAAACAAATAAAAAATTATATAAATAGATGATCTTTTCATTTATTATTTTTTTGTAATAACTCTAAGAAATTATTTAAATTTGAAAATATTATCTATGCCTCAAAACTGATTTCTATTATAACCAAAATTGTAGGCATCCAAATTGAATAAAAACTTCCTTGTCGTTTTTATATTTGGCACCACATGAATTCCATCTCTAAACTTTTTCGAGTTTGCTTGACAAACGGTTTATTTCCTCGCCTTATATTTGTATCACAATCAAAGTTCAAATCTAACCTTACAAATCTCAGTATTAGAAGCTAAACTTATAAGAATAAACTTATAGTAAATAAAATTCTGAATTCAATGATATACAACACTTAGGTCAAAAAAATAGAATTATGCCTTTAATTTTAATATCTACGACATATTTCCTTAATAGTAAAAATTAACTTTAGTTGAGCCCTGTCATGAAATAGCACTAGGTGCTGGGCTGGCAAAAAATTATTTAAAAAAGAATTAACTTAATCTTATAAAAACACCTTTTCACACATTTCTTTCTGCACAAATCTAAACATTAAATCATTACTAATATTATTTCAATGTTTTTAAATGCCAAAGACTCAAATTAACGTTAGAAAGGCGCAGCTTGTCAAACATGCTTTTATGTGATTCTATCAACAAGTTCCAACTTTTACATGAAAGAGTGTACAAATTCTATGGATATAATGTCACTCTACTTATTTGCAGTAAAAAAATAGCAGAAAGCTTGAACATGTTGAAACTCAATACGTTTGCAAATTAAACATAATTATCCATTATCTGCTTAAAGAGTTTTTGTGTGCATGTTAGTCTTAATTAACTAAATTTATTTTCATAAAGAAAATCTTTTTAAAATTTACTTACATATGTTGTAGCTGTATAGTGAATTTACATTGCCGGTAATAAAAAGCTATTAAGTTTTCATTATTAGTGGTATTTGGAGACTTACCTTAAAATAAAACTTTCAGATAAGCTAATCCGGAGCATCATTACAACTCAGTGCAGACTTTTCTTCTTTTGTATATAGATAATATTTGAAAGAAAACTCTATTTAGAAACAAGTGTTTTGTTTTATTATAAAACATTAAAACTTTGACAATTGTATCGACCGTAGACAATAGAACCATATAAAAAAATTGTAGTACACAGAAACAAAAATAATTTGTATAAAGACAAAAATCATACGCTACTTGAATTACTGTTGGATAAAATAAATTTTCTAGTACATTTACAACTAATTTTGAGAAATTAAGACAAATTATACACCATACAAAAAACAGGTAATGTAGTTTGAAAATATAGATATAAGCAGGTTATACAATTTATTCAAATAAAATATGAGATAGATTTAAAAAATATTTAATAATTGAGAAAAGTTTTAGTTTCAATTCATTCTGTTAATGTATAATTAGTCACTACAATCTTTTATATATTTAATGATGAGATAGAACATAGGGTACATACATAGATTATTAATCTTAAAAATCGCAATGCAGACCTAATCACAGCCATAAAGTACATTATATTAAAAACACTTATGTACATTTCCACATAAATGTGTATACAGCTATCGATATGGATTTGTGCAAAAATTTTAAAATATCGTAATTTCATTTATTTAATCTTTAACTACCCGGGTGCTGTAAGAGTAACACAAACGCCTGGGACCGGTCACGGTGACCGCTGATCTCTAAAGCGCTATAAAATTTTTAAAAAATGCAAAATAAGTCATTTCAATTTGTTGTTATAGTCCTTGAATAGTGTGAATTCCACTTTAAAGATTTTTTTTAAATTTTTATAATCAGAAATTAATATAACTAAAAAAATGATTTAACGGTGGAAATTACGAAAAAAAACAGCCTAGTTGATTCTAACATCAAAAAATTTATTACAGACAGAAAATAAAACAATTTTATAGGCTAAACTAAGTTACAGTAGATATATCTAGCAATGCTTTTTCAAAATCCTTATCACCAAAGCGAACCTTCAGTGAAGAGCTAGCCACAACTTAAATACCCGGGTCCGGTCACTATAACCGCACGAAATATTTAAATTTAAATAATAACGCAACGCGTGAACACAGATCGATGTGCAGCGGGCTACGACATAAAAATGATGCTATTTAGAAATACCTAAAGGCACAAATTTTAATTCTTCCTAGAAATACGAAAAACCATAAGTCACACAGATACCTGCGGTCGCAGAGACCGCACCTGGGTAGTTAAGGGTTAAATTAAACTACATAACTATAATTATTTTATGTGTAATTGTGTAAATATTGGATGTGTAAATTGTTTTCACCACTACTAATATGGCATAACATTTTCACATATAATAAAACACTGCGAAGTAGGTTGCCAACTCAGGGGAATTTAAATTAATTAGAAATTAATTAATTAAATTAGATTAAGTTGACCGCATAATGTGCTCGCGTACACGTCTCTCTTTTGAGGTTTCATAGCTCTTCATATTTCAGTAATTAAACAGAAATAATGAAAAATATCATCAAAACTTTTCAAACTGGGTATTGTAAGTAGGGCAGATTAAGTTAGCAATTAAGTTAAGCAATTTTCATTTAAAATTCATATTTCAGGTTATATTTCAAACCTCGAAATGTCGATAATGAAACAAATGAATACCAGCTTCAATGTAATATGAAATTAATCCTACTTAATTTTCGTTAGTATTAATAAATAATTATTGATATCAAACTATTTATTACCTATATAACTTCACCGTTAAACAATAATGTTTAATGTGCTAGTAGAGAAAAAATGATATATGGTTGAGAAGGCTATTATAGCCCTCGCACCATGGCTCCATCGGCGCTTCACATCACGCGATAAAATCTTGTAGTTCTCAACCTTGATGTATAATATTATTATCCAACACCTTCTATTAAAAATTCATCTTGACGAATTGAGTTCTCAGTATTTACTTTAAACCAAATCAAATAAAGTATAAACCTTCAAGGACGTGGTAAAGTGATACAGTTTAATTGAATTGATGGGGTGAATAACTGATTAAATATCCTTAACCGTGATCAATAAAACACATTTTATATTTAAACAGGAATTTGCTGAGTTTTAAGATAAAAATAATAATCCTTTTTAATCAACCCCAAATAGTGCATGGATGGTGTATATTTATAGAACACCTAATTACTCTTAATATAGAGGCATGCTCACGAAATAGCTTAGATTTCACCTATGAATTAAGCTAACCACATTTCATACAGTGTTGGTAATACTTAGTTTCGGGTTTGGACTTTCATGTGTCTTTGCTATTTTTCCTTTGCTCGCACATAAAAATTTAAGCTCAAAACGAAGTTTTACCAACACTATTTAATCACATTATTTGTAGAGTCAAAAGATACTGCAAAGCTGTTGTAATCCCAATACCAAAAGTTGTGCTCTACTTACTATATTTGTGATTTGCCAATTAATATTATCTCTGCCTTACGGACTTCATTCAATAATAAAATTGGTTAGCTGAAATAGTACTAAGATAAAGAGACCAAACATAGATATCACTCTGATTTAAAAATAAACATTATAGACCTACTTGCCAAATATTTCTGAGTTGATAGTTACATTTAGTGCTAAAGTATCGTGAAACCCATAGAAATAGACTTACATTTTTCGAGATAAATTGAGATTGCAAAGGTTATTAATATTAGAATATAAAAATCTGGGCATTGAACATAGAGTAATTATTCATCGAGTTGATATAATTTAAGGTATGTTGTAGAGATAGGTTCACAAACATTACCCGGTATCGCCCCACATTGACTAGCCGCAACATTTTATCGTATATAATCGACTAAAACACCTTATATTTATCGTACGTGTTTTACTCAGTAATAACAAAAGAAAGGACATTTTCGTACATTTTATATTCCATCCATTTGGAATTGCAACAAACAGTTTTCGAAATACAGTTAAAGTATTTAGTTCGAGTCTAATCAATATCTTTCATCCTAATAGTCATTAACTAAATGTACTCGTAGTATTAGGGACGGTTGCCAAATCCAATGACTTTTGAAATCACTTAGACGTACTTACAGTCAAATTTAATAGCCATGAAATTTCTCACTAAAATTTAAGACATTGCTCTTCCTTATATGTACGTAATAACACGTATTAATTTATTTTACTAAATATTTTTTAGAATAATTGCTATGTGACAAAGACTGATACGAATTTCTTAAAAAATATGTTTATACAAAATTTTCGTAAAATATCTTAAAATGGCAATAGAGAATGACAAAATGACTGAGTAAGTGTTTGTGGAACATCTGTTGGCATTTATTTCCGCATAAGCGGGTGTGTTGATAAAATGCTCTGGCGTTTGGGTTGAAGGATTAGGTTCTTCTACACAAGGTAATGAATTGGGAGGAATTCGCGTCAGATGACGAAGTGTGATATCTTGAAGTTGAGAATTTTTTACTTCATTTTGTAGACTTTCTTGCTGCTGATAGTCTTCCTCGTCTTCGTCGTAGTATTCGCTGTCGGTCGGTCTTACATTAGCGTATTCCGGATTAAGGGATGGCTCTTCTTCGTGTAGGATAATGTTAATAAATTCCGATTTAGTGGATGGTAACGAAGTTACTGCAATTTGTTGGTCGTCGTCTGTTTCTAAATGACACATCAGGTCATCTAGAATGTTACGTATAAACTGATTCTTCGTATCGTTTCTTAGTAGATACATCCACGCCAAGCGACAATCGCATACGAAATTGTTCTCTGAAACAAAATGTAAGTTTTATTAACATGTTTTGGAGAAATAAAGGTGCCGGTACATCTTTTATTTATTTATTACTACTCATTAATTTTATCATATGAGCAATTCTACTAAGTATTTAGTTGAATCTAGAAATGCGGGGAATTCGGAAAGCCACTGTAATCCCACTGTAATTACTTGTAAAATATGAGAATTTTTTTAAATACTGCTGTGCGAAAGCTATTCACTTTAAAAAATAATGACTTTAAAAAGGCACGATGGCACATATCGTATATTGCAGAACATTTTATGCTTGTTATTCAGCTTTCTTTGTCGTAGAACACATCACGATATATTCAAGTAAATAATTCTACAATGACGATGTTTGATGTGATTTTTCCAAGATCTTTGTGCTGGCGATCGCAATCGGATTTTGCATTTTGTCATATTTGTTTCAGGCCATCAAAATATGCCAACGTTCAACTGTTCAAAACGTACCCTTTTCTGAATGAAAACTATCCATCCACTAGACCATAATTGCGATAGTATATAAACTACAAAACGTACATCTTCCACTACATTCAAAATTCGTTAGCTTTGATGTTTCTAACATGTTCTCCAGAATACCTCCATAAGAATGTATTTCTTTATTAGATAGTTTCTTGATTAATAATAATATAGAATTAATTAAAAGGTTAGAGTTAATTCAATTATTTGATCTTTGTATGCATAAGTCAAAATTATTTTACCTTCAATTATTTAACGTATCTACAAAATGATTGTTTGCCTATGGGAGGTTCACTGTTAGCTAACATGTTTATGAATTATTTAGATCAAATATTTGAATTAAACCTTACTAAACAAATTATATTTTGGTTTCGTGATGTTTTTGAGATATTAGCTTGTTTTGACACTTCTTTTGAGGTCATCAATTAATTTTTAATTCTTATTAATGGTCTCTACCAAGCCATAAATTTTACATTAGAAACACAACAAAACAGGGCTATTAACTTCAAGGACTTAGCTATTATTAGGGCCTTAACTATCAAGATTAACGCACACAATCTATTTGAACTTTCCATATACAGAAAATCAACACATACATAACCATACCAAATGAATCCTGTCACCACAAATCACAAAAACCAGCAGCTTAGGACCTTGGTACACAGAACTTTACGTATTCCACTCACACCGCCAGATCTTAACAAAGAGCATAAAACATCTCGCACATGTAAATCATTATAATCCAAACATGATTGACACATTAGTTAAACAAAAAGATTATTGGTTAGTTGTCAAAAGAATATATCCCATTGACAATCAAACAAAAGACACAAATTACATATCTATACCATATTTTGGCAAAATATCAGAAAAAGCTGCACATATGCTACGAAAAACCAACAATTACAAAATAGCCTTTAAAACCAACATAAATACTTTTCCATATTTAGTTAACGCTAAAAACATCCCGAAAAATCTAATTACGCCAAACACCTTTTAGAACAGAATCACACAATGACTCAGACAATAAATGACATGACAACTCAGGGTACATTTAATAAATTAACAAATTGGGGTCAGTAATTCTCCGTTACTGGAATTGTTAGATATTTTTAATTCTTATTTTTATCTTTTTATCTAGTTACCTATTTTTTGTAGTATAATTTAATAAATATTGTGAAACTTTTTATTAATCTTATCTTTTTTTCATTCAAGTTATAAATATTCAGCTTTTAACCAGCTTTCTCTTTATATAATAGCTATTGTAGCCATGCCACTTGGATTCTTATTAAATTTATTATCAAATTTCGGCGCTGAATTGCGTATAAAAAATATTATAATTTCCAATAATTTATTTATTATTCGAAAATGAAATCATATATGTGAGAAGAGGATAAATAATTCCGGATATGGATGTGCAATAGGGGGCACTCACCTTGATTTACGTAATTATTAACAACTGGATACCTGTGTTGCTTTTGTAATCAGTTTTATGTAACAATTATTCATATGTTGTTTTATTGATATTTTTGTAAAATATATTATGATTTTATTATTAAGTTAGTTGGCGAAGAGTAAGGTTTATACTTATTTATTATAATTAAAAATAGACGGGGTTTATTTAGAATTTCTTTTTTTTAATTAATAATTAACGGTATAACCCACATCAGAAGTGGGATCAATCTACTAAAAGTACCACAAAGTGTAGTGTTGTGAAATTTTGGCATTATGGAGCAATTAACGCAGGTCCTGACTGAAACCTTACAACAATTGAAAGATAACAACTCCGGGCAGAATGTGGTGAATGCGACTAGTTCATCAATTGAAATATTCGACCCTTCTACAGATGATATGGTAGCCGCAAAGTGGTGTGAAGAATTTGAAAAATTAAGTCACACCTTCAATTCGAGTGAATTCGAGCGAATGTTCAGGGGTGCCAGTGGACTAGCAGGAGATGCGAAAGAGTGGTATTCTTCGTGGCAACCAACAGAGAAAAACTGGGCGAATTTTAAGGCAGAGATCACCGATTTGTATCCAGTGAAACGAAACCATAGTGAGCGATTCCGTAAGGCAAGCTTGTATACCAGTAGTAGTGCGACCGAGTACTGTAAGTATGCTAGAAAAAAATATCTTTAATAAAGGCAGTGAATTTCAATCTCTCAGATGCACAAATATTAGAGCTTGTAATTGGTGATATAAAAGATGCTAATGTTAAAACAGCTGCATTTAATAGTAATGTTACGACCGTAGCCGGTTTGCTAACGTTACTAAGTAATTAAAGATGAATAAAAATGACGCTAATCCTTAGTTTAGTAAAAATTTAAAGCGTTCATACCCATTCAAAAACAAAGATGAATTGAAATTATGCTAGCATTACAAGAAACCGGGTCATTATAGCCGAAATTGTTGAGAAGTTCAAAAATAAATTCGGTTAAATCCGGAAAACCCTTGACTGATAAAATTGTTTGTACTTTCTGTGCCAAAACTGGCCATCGTATTAATAATTGTTTTTACAAAATTAAACGGGAGAGAACCTAACGTATCAAACGTTCATTATTTTTGTGTGAATTTGGACAATGATTTCTGCACTTAATTTAAAATACAAAATTTAGCAATCAACTGTTTAGTTGACACAGGAGTAGAATGCAGTCTGCTTTCCGATAAAATTGTAAGACGGTTACATTGTCATTTAGAACCAAGTTTTACCATGGTTGAAGGGCATTGGAAATAATTTAATCCCGACCAGTTCCAAAACAACATTGATTATCGAAAGGGATGGTAATGCTTTTAAAATTGATTTTTATGTTGCTGATAGCTCCTATATGACACCGGATGCTATCTTAGGTAGGGATTTACTAAATCATAGAGGAATAAAAATTTGCACTGACCTTCCGCGGAACCCGTATTTATATTGATGATTTTCTGTAAAGCCGATACTAAAACTATCCAACATGTA